>VDFB02300216.1:33906-252737 GCA_007258455.2 Sequoia sempervirens
TATTTAAAATTATACTTTTTGGGAAACTTTTAATAAGGACTACATACTATTTTTTTAAATGAATTCATTTGACCCCCCAAAAGTTAAATCAAAAGTGGTTTTTTTATCAACATTTTGATAGGTGTACAAAGGAGACTCCATTATAGGTATGGTTTAAAATTAGTGGGGTTCTATCCAAGGGGGTTTGATCAATGATCAAACCCTCCTTAATTGGAATGCTTTAAATGGAAATTTTTAAGGCTTAAATAATTATATTTTCTAAAAATATGTGATTTCAACAAAAATCAGAATCTCCCAGAAATTGTAAACCAGCTTTGTGGGATCACCCAATTACTACAACCCAACTTCTTATAAATCTAGATCTTCCAGAGTCACAACGATTGAGATTTTGGTTTGATACAGAAGGGAAAAATCTCAATTCTCATTCTATTACAAAGGAAATCTCATCTGTAATAGAAGACAAAATGTTAAAAAGTATCACACAAATTGAGGATGAGGAACTTGGTAAATCTGATAAACCTTATTGGATAGTGATAAAAGCTACCTTATCTTTCATAAAGGTAGACAATTTTTTTTATATAGCTTGCCCCTTGAAAATTGGAGGTAGGCAATGTAAAAAGAAAGTGAATAGTAATGGAAATGGTAATTGGTATTGTGGAAGATGTGATAAAAGTTTCCCTGAATGTGATTATAAATATATACTTCAATGCAAAGTGCAAGACCATACTGCTTTCACTTGGATTACTGCTTTTGAAGAAGCGATATAAGAAATTATGGGTGTTACAACAAAATAATTGAACATTTTGAAGCATGAAGAACAAGATGATGTTAAGTTTGGACACATTATAGAAAAGGTCCTTTTCAACAAATACATATTTAAACTTCAAGTGAAAAGAGAGACTTATAATGATGAACAGAGGATTAAGTGCACTGTCATAAAAACAAAAAAATTTGATTATTCATTTGAAAGAAAATATTTATTAGATTCAATTGCTAAGCTCTAGGTTTCATTACATTCAAATGCTTGAATGTATATTTTGTTAACAATGTTTTCAAATATTTCAAATAAACTCAATGGATATGTCTAAGTTTATTTCTTATTTGGAAGGCAATGCCGCCAAATTTATATAATAGCAATTTTGTGGATGAATATATAAAAAAGTAATATACAAAGATATGTGTTATAGTTGTGGAGCTTGCTACTAGCATGATAATTGTTAACCTTTCGTCTACCAAGTCTATTTGGTTTGATAACTTTATATTTCATGTATACATGGTTGATTTTCTTTTAATAGAAATGTATTTGTTATTCAATAGTTATCTAAAATTATCTTGTATTTTAATTATTAATTTTGCATTTTTTTAAAATGTGAAATGCAATTACTTTACAATAGGAATAGGTTTACCATTCTTCCACTTTAATTTTCCAAGTCCAAGCTTCTTGTGGCTAGGACAATGCTCCAAGAATAATACAATTGCTTTCTCTCAAGTATATATATATTTTTTGATAGCTATGGTGCGACTAAGATTGAATTTTCAATCAGAGGAGGAAAGAAGGAAATATCAAAGAGAATATCAAAGAAGACAACAAGAACAAATGACAGATATTCAATGGGAAGAGGAAAGAAGAAGAAATAATGAAGCTCAAAGATAGATATATGCTAGATGAAATGCATAAGTAATAGTGCAAGAATTAGAAAATCAAACTACAGATGAAGCAAATATGGATAGCAATAGGCATTGCCGATCATCTGAACAAAACTTTCATTATCGAAGAGAAGAAAATCAACAAGTTGATACCCAATCAAGTCTACCAAAAAATGAAAATTCAACATCAATAGAAGGTGTCCAAGAAACATATCAACATGGAAGTCGAACTGGGATCAATTTATCTTTAGAAAGATGTCTACAAAATATACCGAACCCAAATGGTATTCTACAAGTTGATTTCAAAAGATTCCAGATGCAATTTTGACAACAATTAGATGGCTTTAGAATGCCAAACATGTGTTATGTTTGTCACGAATGTTACCTAGGAATCAAAGTATCTCACACCTCAGAAGGACCCATATGTAACATATGTCGACAAGAGAAAGAAAATCATAGTTTTTCAACTTCAAATAATATGGATCCCAACCTGCAACTAGAGGAGCTTGCAAAATTGACTCAGGTAGAAGAGATGTTGATTGCATGTGTCAACCCTGTACTACAAGTCACACATGCAACAGGTGGTCGATATAAATACAAAGGAAACACAATAAGTTTTCCACAAAATGTACAACATGTTTCAAAAATTTTGCCACATACAATAGAAGATTTTCCAATCATTATTGTTCGCAGAAGGGACCAGTGTGGCACAAATTATAAATTTGTAGTCAATAGAGATCGTGTGTATAAGGTGCTTAAATACAAGGTGGAGCATGACATTTTTTACTTTGATGTTACAATTGTTGAAAATGCTCTCAATAATTTATCAATAAATTTTGATTAAAATATTTTCAACAAATTAAAGACAGTGCATGTGGAATTTGATTCTGATACAAATTTAATCATATTTGTGAGTCTAGTGGCTGAGACATATGAAGGTAATATAATCGAGCACACAACATCAATGGCTTCTAAACCTCCTAATGCTGAAAGAGAAATGGAATTGATCCATGCATGGATTAATAACCTTGATGCAAATCCAACAACACTAATTGATTGGCCAAGAATCAGTGCATCTCCTATCAATGGATATGTCACATCTAGATTACTTGATATGACATTTCCTACGTTGTTTCCTGATGGAAGATGTGACTGGTTAGAACCCTGCATGAGACAAGTGTATCTACATGAATTTGTGAAGCATCTATTGTGGTATAGGGATCATTATTTTAGTAAAAATCCAAGATTCAAGTATTTTATGATGAATATGATAATGAGATACCATGCACAAAGTTCATCTACCGTATTTATGAAAAGAATTTTTTAAGACATGTCGATCACCATTAATGAGTTGCGTGAGCATATGGAAAACAGGCCCACTCCCATATAGACTAGTGCAATTTGGAACCACATTAAGGGGTACAAGGTCATATTGGGGTAAATGTAGTTGATAATTGACAAACATGCTTCATCAAATAGGCTCTCCTACAATATTCTTCACATTGAGTGCAGCAGATATGCATTGGCCTGACTTGCATGCATTAATGCTAGGAACACCACCAAACACTTCATGAGAAGCTCAAAGTTGGAGAAAAAAAATGTTATAGACTATCCTCATATAGTTGCACACTACATGCACTTAAGACATTCAATTTTTAGAAAATAAATTCTAGAAAAAGGAATGAATGTTAAAAATTACTGGACTAGATATGAGTGGCAACATAGGGGTCACCACATGTTCATGGATTCATCTGGATAAATGTTGCACCAAATATGGACAACATTGATTGGTCAAATGAGGACCAATGAAAAAATGCTGAGAGATATTTCCATTCCATTGTTCATGCATGGAATCCTAGACAAAATCCACATCAGCAAAATATGCAGGTATGTTTATAAAAATTTGAACATATGTATCTACTATATCATGTAAACTACTTATAGTTCATTATATAATAATACATTTGTTTCTACTTCCTATTTTAGGCATTCCAAAATTTTCTTCAAAATACATGCATGAAAAATACAAGACAACTTGCAGAGATAGATATTGAGCATGACTATGAAGAGATACTTAACTGTGTAGAATGACACATAGTGTGTAAAGAGGGTGCATGCCTAAGGAAGAAAAAAGGAAAAATGGTTTGTAGGTAACTATTTTATTAAATAAAAATATTTGTATCAAATTTAAATCTAATATAATTGTAAATTAAAAAAATATATAATTTTTTTCATATGCATTATAGGTATAATGCTCCTTGGCCATTGAATCTGGGGGAATCCAAATTATATGAAGACATAGAAATAGGAGAAAAATAAATTGAACTAGTAAGAAATGATGACAGAGTGAATTCACATAATCGCCACATACTGCAACTATGGAGAGCAAATATAGATTGGAAACCTATTATTTCTAAGCATGAATTAGTCAAAATATTGCAAAGTATGCAGTAAAAGCGGAGAAAAGCTTAGAAACATACCACCAGATGTTGATACATCTTTCACATATGGAAAACCTTGATAATTTAGCTGCACGGGCATATAGAAGGCTTCTTATTAAGATAGTTATAGAAATAGACATTGGAGCCCAAGAAACACATCACATGCTACTAGAACTTCCATTAGTAGAGAGCAGTAGAAGATTTGTTAATCTAAATGTTTCACGCGAGGTGTTCAAACCTGTAATTGTACATACAAGAGACAACAATGAAGAACATACAAAATCTCTCATTGATGGATATAAAATAAGGCCTTATTCTATGGAAGGTGTCTCACTAATTGATGCAGCTAGATCATGGATATATAATCCTAAATGAAAAAGAGAGAACAAATGGGAGGCAAGAAAAAGTGCATCCATTATTAGAGTTTTTCTGAGGTTTGTATCCATTCCTCCACGTCAGTCAGATAAATGGATTGACTTTTGTTTATTAGAGTTATTATTGTACAAACCATTTCATGACATAGAAAGAGATATTGGTTATGATAATGACTCCATAGTAGAAAAGTGGGAGTCATTCAATTATAATCCTTGGCATGTGGAACGAACAAAAACTATAGAAAATGTTGAAAATAATATTGATTCTAAAAATGAAGACAATAAAGTTGTTCATGGAAATATCATAGAGCATGAATGGGAAATTATATCTAGACTACATGATGGTCAAAATATACAAATCTCTAAAATAGATATGTTGGGGAGAAGAGATATTGATAGACGTGCAGATTGGTCTTATGAATATCAAGGTGAAGAGTACACAACTAGAGCAATCAATTTTATAAGCAGCATGAAAGATCATGGATGTATCATACATGATGATATACCACAAAGAATCAACTACACAAACCTCAATGATAAACTAAAAGAGGAACTTGACATAATTATGACACACTTCCATACAAATCAAAATGGAGTGTCATTGTTCATGATAATCCAAGGAATAGTAGGAATAGGAAAGTCATATCTAATTAGTGTCATTAGTCAAGCTCTTCAAAATGTGGCTATGCCATGTCTTTCCCCCCTTCTATTGCTTGCACCAACAGGAGTTGCAACATTCAATATAGGAGCCTCTACAATTCATTCAAAATTAAAAAATTCTAATACGAGATTTTGCTCAGTTAGAAGGAACAAGACTTACAAGTTTTCAAGAAGAAATAACACATATCAAATATATTTTGATTGATGAAATGAGCTTCATTGGTCAAAACATGTTGGAAAATATAGATTCTCGACTCAGACAAGCATTCCCACAAAGTGCACACATAAACTTTTCAAGTATACCTTTCATTATGACTAATGACGACATGTATTCTATACATTATTTAATATAACTCATATGTACTAAATTACTATAATATTAGTATACATGTTGAAAATAACTTTTATCAATTATCTTTTAGGTATATCTATGATTTTGATTGGAGATTTGGGCCAGTTGCCTCCAGTCAATGATAAACCAGTGTATGACAACAACAGATGGACAAAGTTATTGTGGGAGGAATTCAAAACTATAGTTACGTTAGATAAAATATTTTGACAAGATGGAGAAAACATCCAACAACAAATATTTCATGAACTTCCGAAAAATCTAAGAGATGCAAACCCACATATTGATGAATGGAGGTTGATTATGATGAGAACCCCTATTAAACTAGATGTTGCAAGCAATTATGAGTTTGATAATGTTGTCCATTTTTTCTCCACAAATGGCAATGTTCATAGCTATAATAAGAAAATGTTATATTCATTGAATCATCTTGTTGCACGTAGTGTTGCAACAAAAGCATGAAGTGTTAATAAAATAAAAGATTGCTCAAATGATGAACTCGATCTAGAATTATTGATCAGTAAAAATTCAAGGGTCATGTTGACTTCCAATCTTTGGATACAAGCAAGTCTTGTCAATGGAGCTCTAGGATACATTCAAAAGATTGTCTACAAACCAGGAACTGTTCCACCTAAACCACCAACATATGTGATGGTTGAGTTTGACAATTATTCGGGAATACCATTTGAAGATCATCATCGAAATACAATTCCAATAACACCAATATAGAGGAGAAAAACACTTCAATTGCCATTGAGATTAGTATGGGCATTGACTATACATATATCTCAGGGATTGACTCTTTCAAAAGAAATAGTTGATATAGGACCGAGAGAAATAACAAGATTGACATTTGTGGCAATATCTCGTGTAAAATCTTTGGAGGGACTGAGAATAATGCCACCATTCACATATGACCGTTATGAGAAAATGAAAAAGGGTAAACAACTTGCCAAGCGCAAGGCTGAAGAAAATAGACTCAAACTTTTGGAATATAATTTGATGTAATATATTTTTTTTTGTTCAAATTTTCTTCAATGGCTTTGATACCAATGTGGTTTTCAACCGTTGTAATTAATTGTTAACATTATGAAATTTAATTAAATATAGGCTTAATGATAGGAACATTTCTTACAAAAAAGTACCATTTTATAACTGAATTTTTAATACTAATGAAAACATTAGACTAACTCTAATGTAATACAAAGACTAATCCTAATGTAATAATAAGACTAACCCTGACCCTAATAATGAACAAAACCCTAATTGAACCCTAACCCAAACCTTAATTTAACCCTATTTAAACTCTAACCCTAACCCTAATTTAATTGTAAACATAATTTTACAATAACCCTATTTTAAAAGTGACACTAACCTTAACCCTAATACAAAATAAATAAATATAATTTTATTGTTAGGGTTTAATTAGAGTTAATAGTTTAATAAGGGTTAGGGTTATAGTTAACATTCTATTACGATTAGGGTAAGAGTTAAATTAGTGTTACAGTTAGGTAAGGATTCACTTATGATTAGGGTTTAATTAGGGTTACTAGGTTAGCATTAAATTAGGGTTAAGATTCCAATTAAGATTCCATTTAATTAGGGTTTAATTAGGGTTACTAGGTTAGCATTAAATGATAAACTAATCCTAGGTCCTCTAAGGTTCCTTGATTGTGCTACTCGCAAATCAAGATTACCAGGAACATTAAATGGCACTATATTATTCAC
The DNA here is from genome assembly GCA_007258455.2 of Sequoia sempervirens. Classification (NCBI taxonomy): domain Eukaryota; kingdom Viridiplantae; phylum Streptophyta; class Pinopsida; order Cupressales; family Cupressaceae; genus Sequoia; species Sequoia sempervirens. Next base: position 41,106 of record VDFB02300216.1, read on the forward strand.
TTCCATAAGGATATGCATCTAATGACTACTTCCATAAGGATATGCATCTAATGACTATACAATTGTAATCTTCTCGCATCCAATGAACAATAAATTTTCTTCAAAAGTTAGATGTTTCCTATAGTGATCTCATAATAGAAATATAGAGTATCTTGTTCCAATACTCACCTCTAAATTAACACCATTAGTTTTGTTTATGCTAATATAAATGTCAAGTGCATTTGCTCAATACCATACTCAAAGTCACATAATGAGAACATGTGATCAAACAAGGCATATATCTATTTTGAGATTACACCATATCTAAATTAAGACTCTTAATTTGCTATATTGCAATTGATCCTTAAAATCAACCCATTGTTAAACAAAATAACTAACTTAATATCGACATATATTTATAACAATGACGAAGTTGAATAAGCCACAAAGAGTCAGATATAAGACATCATACATAGCCACTTTATACCCCACTATGAAACTCCTAAATAATGCTCTCATGTAATGTATTTTCATAATACTAATCTTTGAGCATGCAACTTAAACTTTACTATTTACAATTATTAATATGCTATAATATTTTATTTTATTTTATTTATTTTTGTTTTCTATATACTAGAGATCTTGAGACTCAATCAATAAGGTTGTAGATTAGCACACTTACTGATATGCTTATTGCTTGATTATCATTGATAAACGCTTATGTCTTTCAACATAAACTGAGATTTGGATTCTGCGCCAATAACCAAGAGAATCATAACGCATATGTCATGAAAGCTATTCAACGCTAAATAATAAAGAAAGGATTGACTATAAAGAAAAAGACTGGTTACTAAGGATAAACCAAGAAAACAATATAGTGGCAGAGAACCAAAAAGTAGAGCCATGAAGGCTACGATAAGGTCACTACACAACGCAAAGTCTGAGAAGACCATAAGATAGTCGCTCAATTAGTACTAACTAATTAAAGCTTCATGAATCTATATCACTCAACAACATCGACAATATCTTATAACCCTACCAACTACCTAGATGGCTATGACCATCATCTTCAAATGAACAGAGGTGGAAAAAAGAAGGATCTGGGGTTACGCTCGGAGAGTGTCCAATAAAATCGGATATCTAGATTTGTAACAGGCGCACTTTATTTCTCCCAGTTCAATTATATGAGAATTTCCACGGTTCGAAACAGAACCAATGGAACAAGTAAAGTGAAAGTTGCAAAGAACCTATTTAATACCCATGATACAGATCTTTTCATACCCATGATACAGATCTTTTCAGCTTGAGGAAGGTAATTAATTAACAGTGTATTTACATGGAAGAGAATTCCTTTCCAATACTCAAAATAAGTTGCAACAGAAGAAGATTAAAACATGTAAGAGTTGAACAAATGCAAATTAATGTTTTGTCACTTGAGTTACCATGGGATAAAATCACAACACTATTTAATCTTGCTGGGTTGACTGAACGGCTACAAGATGCTGAGAAAGCAAATCTTTTGTACAGGCTAAATTTGCTCAAGTTTCCTGATTATGTGGACGTATATCTACGCCTTGCAGCCGCCGCGCAGGCACGGAATGAGATCCAGTTAACCTAAAGTTGATTGCAACCATTGACTTAAGGAAGAATAGAACCATTACATAATAAAACGCGAGGAAGAAACCCACTACACAATCGACGCAAATCAACAATAGCAGCTGCAGGGATGAGTTAAATATGCAAGAATCCTAATAACAGACCGGCTGGGTAGATTATTATGTCACAACCGTAAATCATAATTTTGAATACATTTTCTACAGAAAGGACCAGGAATTTTTAAGCGAGCCCAACACATAATATAAGGTTTACCTCTGATTTATTTAAGGGAACAAAACGCTGTTGGAATATTATAATCTCCAAGTCAGCACCCACGTCTTTGGCACTGTCTATCCAGCCCCAGGAATGCACCGGGGATGGATGCCATGCCATGCGCCCATACATAGTACGAATACCTGCCACCCCACAGTGCCGTGTCCAGTGCGTGTTTATAACTGGCAGCAAAAACAAAAAATTAGATGACGTAAGCTGCGGTGCGGACTACTTTGTTAACCGTCATCAGAATGGGAGTTGATTTGATTCGTAATTAGTAACATATATTAATGAGTAATATGCATTTGGTGCTATGCAGTAATTTCTTCAACTACCTCAAGTTGGCGCCTAAATTTCTCCCTTTTTATCTTCAACTACTTAAATTTAGCACGTAAATTTCTCCCTTTTTGAGAAAAATCAGTCATTTATCCACTCACATTTATTTTTAATGTTGGAGCGATCACTCTGAGAAACTGTATTCCAGCATTTGCATAGAAGCTGTATTGGAAGATTGGAAGATTTGTGCATAGTTTTTAGAACATATTACTTAGTTTTTAATTTCTGAAACCATTTAGTAACAGCGACAACTGCCATTGGTTAAAGCAATTTGTATAATATGTCTATGTTAATTATATTTGTTGTTTCACTTACAACATTTTGCACATAGGAGTAAGCACGCCATAGCTCTCCTCAACACAAAAGCTTTCCGCAAGGTATGCAACGAAGTGGCTTAAAATATTTACAAACTTATTTTAAATGCAAGAAAATAACAGACTTATTTTACTATTAATTTATTATTAGAATTTAAAAAAAATAAAATAATAAAATTGTATTATATATAATGTAAAATTGGATATAATTTTAAAAAAATAGATAAGAGCTGAAATTAATGGAAAATGAAATAAACATTTTTATGTTAATTTTTTTCTAAAATAATTTAATAGCTGTATATTTATCTTCTTAATTTTTTTGTTCAAATTGTCAAAATCTAAAAATGAGTTTATATATTTTCTAAGCATTTTTTTTATTGCAAATATTAATTTGGGAGTTGTTACTTTACCAAAAAAAACTAAATAGTTATTGTATTTTTATTAGTCAAATTTTACTTTTTATTATTCAACAAGCTCATGTTTAAAAATAGTCATAGAAAGCTCCAATATCACACATTAGATGGAGGATTAGAAACATACATCCAATTACAACTATCTTATAATTTTGATTGGAAGTATTTAAAAAAAAAATCATTATTAACTCTTATAACTTTTATAGGTTAATGGATCTTATTTCTTTATATTACAAAATTTCATTCCTTTTAATAAGAAATTTGAATCTTCTTAAACAATTATTTAACAAATATAGTATGCATGTAATAAATTTTTAAACAATTCTTTAACAAATGAAAGGTATTGAAAAATATCCTACACAATATAAGCTCATTTTAGTTTACATATAGACATAATCATAACACCTTTGAGTACTAATTATATTAATAGAAAAAAAAAAATTGTAATTTTTATTTTACGTAGTGAATTTTTTTTTTTCTCTAAATGTAAATTTAATAAAAATATTAACAATAATTTAAAATAGTAGTTTTTTATTAGATAAAAGGAGAAAACTAGGGTCCCTTCCCTTACAGAGCTTGAAACAACCAATAGTTCATAAACAGTATGATCAAAATACCTAGAGTTTAAGAGCACTACTGGATTGACAATAGATAATAACTAACAACATAAGAAACACAATAATAATAAGCCACCAACTAGCTACCTAGAGACCCAATCAATTCATGAAATAGCCTCCCGTTCTTTGGATATAATGTGAAACTTGAAAAAAAAATTGTAATTTTTATTTTACGTAGTGAATTTTTTTTCTCTAAATGTAAATTTAATAAAAATATTAACAATAATTTAAAATAGTAGTTTTTTATTAGATAAAAGGGGAAAACTAGGGTCCCTTCCCTTACAAAGCTTGAAACAACCAATAGTTCATAAACAGTATGATCAAAATACCTAGAGTTTAAGAGCACTACTAGATTGACAATAGATAATAACTAACAATATAAGAAACACAATAATAATAAGCCACCAACTAGCTACCTAGAGACCCAACCAATTCATGAAATAGCCTCCTCTTCTTTGGATATAATGTGAAACTTGACTTTTAGTGAATCAGACTCATCACTTGTATCAACCCTTGTAGATTTCCCCTTCATTGAACTTCACCTCTCTTAATAGGTTGATTCATTTTGGTAGGGGTTTCATTTATAGTTTTTGATCTTTGGTATCCTTTTCTTGGGGTTTATCCTCTTTTATAATTAATGTCCTTTCTCTTGACTAGTTGTTTCCCCCTTTGGTCATGATTTCCTCAATCTAGGTCTCAATAGTAATAGGGGTCTTTTTTGGTTTTTTGGTACTAGTAGTATTGCTTGAAGGTCTTGGGCTCATGTTATCCATGCTTTCTTCTTCTTGGAAATAACTATCATTTGACTTAGAATTGACACTATCTTTATCCTTAGAGTTTTCATTTTTAGATTCCCTAGGTTCATAAGGTTGTCCTCTTCTCCACTAGAAAACACTGCATTAATCTCATCTAACTTGGAATTTTCTTTCATCAAAGTCTAGTTGATCTCTTACTCCTTTTTAGGTTGGACTGACCACTTCCTCCATTTCACATCAATCTCATATGTGTTCATGGAGTTCTCAAGAGATGACAATAGGTAATATAAGAAGATTATGAGAAAATTATGTCAGAGATGCTTTAATAGAGAAAAATAGTATGTGAATACACATTAAAATCCTCCTTCTAGTAAAAAGTACATCTTGTAATATGGTAACTTACCTCACTCCAAGGGCTTGGGAGGTCCTCTCTCTTATAGTTACTTTATAATTTCACAAGCCTATTATCTCCCACATGGAAGGAATTAATGTAATCTTTGTCCTAATACTCTTCAAGTGTTTAACTTTATTTCTCTTTGTGGAGAGGCCAACGGTTGCACTAAAGAGATGTTCAACCACCTTGAAATAGGTTCCTCTAATATTGACCTTTTATTCATTATGTGATTGAGAAAAAATTACAAAGAGGGAGGGTTCAAAACCTCTCATGGATTCAAAATATGAGTCAACACCACATTTTCTGAAGATTTTATTATTCATTTCTTTCCAAACCTCCCAATAAATATGTGGGGAAAAAATCCACATCTACATAATAACATGATGACTAAAGGAGGCATACCAACTTTCAATGATTGTTTCAATAGAATAGGGCATAACATAATTCACTTTAATTTTTTGAATACGATTTCCCATAATTATTTAGTATAATTAGAATAGAAGAAGAGGTGGTCCATTATTTCTTTGTTGGAATAACACAAAATACATCTTTTGGGAAGTGATAATCCAATATTTACAAATTTATATGGGTGATAGTTTTATCATGTGCAATGGTCAACCAAAAGTAGTTAGCTTTTAGGATTAATTTCCTATGTTAGATCTTATTCCATCTTTTTCCACTACTTGGATTGTTGAGCTAGATGGTGTATCCAAATTTTATCAATTACCTTCCCTTGTGGTCCTTACCCCAAAAAAGTATTGTCCCATGATAAAAAAAAGGGATTCTAACAACTTTTATTTTTGGTTGTATTTGTGAGACAATAATAACAAAATCACTAATAACAAACTCCTATAGGTCTATCCACCTAGCTGGACTAAGACTTATCTAACTATATAACCTTTTACTAAGCTACCAATTCTCTTGGTAAGAATTAATAAAGTTGCATAATCTAAGGTGACTAATAAAGGGGACCCATTTCTATAATTTGTACTCCCTAAACTATATTTGATTGTCTCTCCCAACTTTCAAATTGCATTCCAATAGATAACAAGATTATAGCTTTGCTAACATTATTCTAAAAATATTTAGGAACGTTATCAGTAGCTAAAAAAATATTAATGTCTCTTCCTTGATATGTACCCAATATTTGTTGTCCTTCATGAACCCCCACCCAAATTTTACTATAAAAACTCTATTTATTTTTTGTTTTTTTCTTAAACCAAGCCCCACACTATCTTTAGTTTTGCAAACTATGTCCCAATGGACAAGCACCAATATTTTCTTCTCCACCTGTCTAGTCCAAAGAAACCTTTACTAAATTTTCTCAATTTTATATAGAATGAACATTATGTTCTACTTGCCTACCTTCACCACCTTGCCTATATATGTAAGGTTATTTTATACATTCAAATCACCTATTATATCAATCTCTTGATAATATCATCAGGCTTATTTGTGTGCATGTATTTTGTGGAAGTTTCTAGTTTTCTTCTTTATGATCTTGGAAATCATAACATAGTATGAAAGCCATGCAAGAAAAACCCTTCCGAAAGTCTTGCATCTAACCTAGTATAGAGTTCCATGCAATTTAATTTGCATGTAATCTTAATCTTTGTTTGGGTGTGATCTCAAATTTTATTTGGGATTAATGTGATTCACATGCACCTATATAGAAATACAAAGATTTCACATCCACGTGATTATTCATAAATAATTTTAAATATTTTTTAAGTGCATCTACACATTTTAAACATAAAATCCAAATGAACTTGTATCATATATTTTCCTACAAATCTAGTTCACACCTTAAATATTGCAATTACAAAAAAATGACTTTCAACCAAATAAATTCCAAAATAAGTAAGGAAGTAGCATGTGTACTCCCAACTGCATATAGGATATTAATAAGGAAGAAAATTCCTTATCATTCAAATACCTCTCCAAAAGGAATCAATGACTTAGATCTACCATTCCTCATAATAAATTTATGAGGGTTAATCATGCTCTTTCTATGTGGATAGTAAGATTTTTGGAGGGAGATATGGCTAAAATATTATTAGATGCTACCAAATTTGAGATTAGTAAGCATGGTAAATAGTTTATCCAATTCACAAAATTATCCTACAATAGAATGTAAGGATTCATTGGTGCTCCATATAAGATTCCTAGGCATCCCAATGATAAGATGATCTTGCTACAAGTATTTAGATAATTGGTGGACACTCATGTGCATTTATAGTCCAAGAATAGATTTGGAGTTCAATTCCCCATTGTTCTTAGTATATTATCACCTATTAGATTATGCAAGTGTCCATGGTTAACCTGCGAAATGGTACAAATGACCAAGAAATCCTATAGATCCTATTAACAGTAATTGCTACAAATAGTAAGATGCAAAATGATAAGAGGAAAGAGTAGGAACTGAAGAAACAAATTGGAGAACTATAGGAGTATATGAAACAAATAGTAAGCCCATTAATACGAGAGTATGGTACATATACTTCTCTAAAAATCATAACAAAAGTCATGACCCCTTTTCTAGATAAAATGAATGATAAGACAATTAAAAATAAATGATAAGACAAAATTCCTAACTCATCCTCAATTCATAACTCAAATTCAAAAAACACAAATTCCTAACTTATCCTCAATGATCATGAGATAGTTGTGCAGAGGACGTTAAATAATTTGATTCAATTGACACTCTATCTCTCTTCTCCATGTATATTAACGTACACACCTATTCTTTATAAATACCTTGAATAGAGAGACAAGTGAGAAGAATGAAAAACACATCACACATCTACTCTAACAAATATTATGTCAAACTTCAGATACATAAATTTTCTATTATATTTCTTTTAGATGTACCTCTATTAGAGATATGCAACAAGAGCATCACTAGGATGTATTGGAAACATATTGTATTGTTTTTAGTTATACTCATAGTTGGTAGTGTGCATTTAGTTCATGCAAAAATTAACATCTATAATTCAATAAACCATTTTTGGGACTCATTTGGTAATACATGGAATTTTCTTTTTGTCTCTAATGCTAGTATATTTGGTGAAATAATAGAGTTTACTTATATTGATTATATGTAAGATAACAATACCATGGAGTGAATAGAAAAATTGGCATATTTGTTCATATGATTTTTAAACAATATGGAGGACTACTAAGTTCTATATTAATTTTATTCAGAATGGGTAGAAAGTGTAAATGGAAATCACTCATTGAATTACATGTGCAAGACATTCCCAACCAAGGAAATCATTTCTCAAGTGAGGACCTTGAATGGACACCTATTGGAGATGATGACAATATGGACTTATATACTGCAATCCCTCTTGAGAGAGTCCCTCACTTTATCAAAGGAGAAAGTTTACTTGATAGCACAGAGACAACATTTGTATGTAAATATCATAAAGAGAACAACCCACCAAAACCTACCGACCACACTACCAAGACATACTCCAGGTTTGCCTAGATTAGATTTAATTAATAAGTATGTCATTTTTATATTTAATTTTTTTATATGAATTAATATATATGTTTTATTGTGTGAATAAATAGATATTGGTGTGCTTTTGGCCCATAAGATCAAAGAAATAAATCTGAAAACATGGAAAGAATACAAAGGTTTATCCAAAAAAGGGGTTGTCAAACTCACTTTTATGTTAGGGTCATGTATGGTAGACCACAAGTTGCATTAATCATGTATAATGATTGGAGCCATTGTGATGCCAAAGGTGAATTTTCCCATGGAAAGGATGACCCTTCTGGTGATCCAAGGAGTAGTTTTGCACCAAGGCTATCAAATGAATGCAAATCATATATTGAGTCTTTATTACTAATGGGTGTGGGGATTGACACAATATGTGAACAACACTACTTAGACCATGGTTTGACTAAGTTGATGAATAAGAGGGATGCATGTTTGTTGAGGAAGGATGTGTTGAATGCATGGAAAAGAGTATGCTCCATTCGATCCCAAAAGAATAAAGATGATGCAATAAGTGTTAATTTGTGGCATGTAGAGGAGAAGGATAACTTCTTCTACTATAAAAGACCAAACACTATGGAAGATATTCCATTTATCATAGGCATCCAAACACCATGGATGCGAGAAATGATGGTCAAACATTCACACAACTCAATTATTGCAATGGGCTCAACATTTTCAACAAACAAATATGGTGTAAGTAAAGCAACGTTTACTATAAATTTTTGGATTTTGTTTTATCATTGATTTAGTTATTTAAAAATATTAATTTATCAATGTTTAATTCATGTGCAGTATCAATTATATTCCTTGCTTGGTTTTGATAAACAAGAGGATGGTGTACCTATTGCATGGGCCATATCCTCAAGAAATAAAGTTGAGGATCTAAATGAATGGCTAGCTGAAGTTTATAAACGAGGGAAACAATGTCGAGAAGATTGGAATGTCAATGCATTCATGACAGATGATGCTAGTGTGGAGATTGAAGCTATCAGGTTTTTATTAGCCTTAGTTTTTATATTTAAACTTCAATCAACTCATTATAATTGATTAATATTTAGTTTATAAAAATATATATTTCATAATTTATAGCTTAAAATAGTTTGATTATAACATTTTATTTTGTTAAAATTTACTTACCAAAATTTACAATGTAACTTGTAGATTATCATTTCAATGCCAAGTACTTTTATGTATTTGGCATGTACGCAGAGCATGGCTGAAAAATGTGTACAAGTAAGTCAATATTTAATTAAAATATGTGGAAAATTATGTGTTTGAACCCCATTGATTGATATTATCTTTTACAATCTAGGTATGTCAGCAATAAGGATGTTGGTACAAATATGTTTGATAGATTGGGTGAGATAATGTATGCTATGAGTGACAATGTAGACATCACTACTCACCTAATAAAAAAAATCATGGAGGAATTCAAAGAAGAGAAGAAATTTATTGATTACTTCCAAAAATATTGGTGTCATGATGAAGGCCATATTGGTAATTTTGTTAGATTATTCATTTTGGTTTGTATGCATTTACATTGTTAAAGCTATTCTTTATGTTTACTAAGGTATTTTTATTATTTTTTGTATAGAAATGTGGGCAAAAAACTTTCAAAAATTCTCTCATGCAAATCAAGAAACCAATGCTTCCATAGAGTCATATCACTTCCAGATCAAGAGCCATTATCTAAGTGATCGTGCTAAGAAATGTACAAGGCGAATGGACTAGCTTATCCATACACTGCTTCATAGGGTAGAGCCATTTTATAAAAATAAAAAATATTTGCAGTCATCTGGATTTTTAACTAACTTTAAAAAAGAAAGATATTCTATTACTACATTAGAGAGGTCCAAAAAAATACCTGATACAGATTGTCATTTATATGATCTCTCTAACACATACAAGATAAGAAGTCAATATGTTCCAACAAAATGGTATCTTGTTAGGAAATTTGGACCAGATTTATATACATATGTGACTGCCAATGGGCAAAAAGAGGAAACACATGCAAACATGTGTTGAAAATTTTAGATCTCCTAAAGAGAAACATAACAAATGAGCAAGATCAAGTTGCTGGTAAGAGTCATTTAACATTTAAGTATTATATTTATATTTTAAATGACTTATATTTTTTCTTGAAACTAACTAAAATAATCTTTTTAATCACAGATGGTGTTGCTCCATTGGTTGATGATGATGATGATGATGATGATGATAATGATAATGATGATGATGTCCTGGAGGAAGTTTCAGTCAGGAGAACAATGCCACTGGTAATGTTGATATGATATTTATAATAAAATATTCATTGATTTTTAGTATTCTTAAAATTTAATTAATGTTTTATTTGTAACATAGATTATTGTATTCCATGAGAAGATCAAGATTTGATTGGGGTTGCCATTGGAGAAAACCAAAGAATTGGTAAATATCAATATCACTATTTTATAATGAAATATGAAAACATTTTTATATTTTATGAACTTAATATTTATTATTTTTATTACAGATGGTTGTCAATCATCTAATGCTTCCAATGATAACTTCCAAAATGCTGTTGATTATTTGAATTCACTACTCCAAGATTTACCAACTAGAGAAGATCAAAAACATATCTTTAGTCAATGTGTTGATAGATTTAGAAAAGATCTTCAAGCATCTCTTACTTCTTCCAAACTTACACCAATCCCTAGCTCGGAGGATATGCCTATGAGAAAAATATCACCATGGTTTAGTCCAAGCAAAATGTGCAAATGTCAGTTTATTCATCAAAAAGGAAACACCATCCATCAAGACTTGAATGAAAGAGTTGAAGAGCATGAAATTTTTTAGTTCCCCTCCATAGGTGGTAGGAAGCAAAAGAAAAAAAAGGTTTCCAACCGTTCAAGCATAAAAATACAAGAAGAAAGGGTTGTCATCAGAAAACAACATAGTGAGTACATTTATTCAAAATTATTTTAGTATTTTACATAGCAATAATTATTGTTTTTACATCACATATTAAAAATATTTCATTGTAGGTTTGGATGATCAAGACAATAATAGAAGACGTCAATTGCCCTTCTCTATTGATTTGAACCACACAACAACCAATGAAATGCAAATTATTGATGGTAATTTTCTAACTATTAAATGTATTCATTCATTAAATGAGATATTTTTGAATTCCCATTTCTAATCAATTTTCTATAATTAATCAAATAAATAGCAGATACAATTCATGAAAATCAACCATCAATACTTAATGTTATACCTGGTTAGACATTTCAACAAAACACAACTGATGAAATGCAAATTATTGGTGGTAATTTTCTAACTATTAAATGTATTCATTCATTAAATGAGATATTTTTGAATTCCTATTTCTAACCATTTTTCTATAATTAATCAAATAAATGGTAGACACAATTTGTGAAAATCAACCATCAATGCTTAATGTTATACCTGGCCAACCATTTCAAAAAACTATTCCAGGTAATTTAGAATTTTAATAGTATTTTGATTAATTATATTATATTGTTAGACTTAATGTTGTATCTATGTGATTTATTAAATACACATGTCATGCAGCTTTAGATGATCAACAAGACACAACAACTAATGAAATGCAAATTATTGATGGTAATTTTTTAACTATTAATTGTATTAAATGAGATATTTTTGAATTCCTATTTCTAACCAATTTTCTATAACTAATCAAATAAATAGCAGATACAATTCATAAAAATCAACCAGCAATGCTTAATGTTATACCTAGTCAGACATTTCAAAAAACTATTCCAGGTAATTTAGAATTTTAATAGTATTTTGATTAAGTACATATATTGTATTGTTATACTTGATGTTGTATCTATGTTGATTTATTAAATACACATGTCATTGCAGCTTTAGTTGATCAACAAAACACTGGGCAACATAGATTACCATTTTCTATTGATCTTAATGAAACACCAACAACAATAGATGCAATGCAAGCTAGAGATGGTAAATAAATTATGAATGATTTTCTAACAATTTTTTTATGTTTAATTTTAAATCAATTTAATAACTAAAATTTATGTGTTTTACAGGTTTTGATGACATCGCAATGGAGGATTATGTTCAACACTATTATAGATAATCAATACAGTTTACTGTACTTTCAACTTATATTGTATATTTACAAATTTTTCTCATTGGCCTAATTTTAAAAAATATATTGATATATGTTAATGAAAATGGCGTGATCATGTGTAAAGTTAGGTTCGATCCCTTAGAATTAATCCATTTATCATTCCATGCATTCACCTAATTTTCTTATTTATCACACTTATTCATACACCTACTTCTATATAACTATTAGCCACCTAGATTTAATCATTTAGGTTTGAGAAGAGTATGAATTAATTGATGTGATCTTGTGCAAAGTTAGGTTAGATGCTACATGTGTTTCTTGCAATATTTAGGTTTGAGAAGAGTTTGTGTTTCTTGTGTTTCTTGTTACACCATTTATCAATTTATAATTCAATATTATTTATTTTTTAATATGTAGGGAAAGTAATTTTTATTTGACAATGGGCAATGAAAAAAAAAGATGGATCTAGATGAAGGTATTGGGAAGTGTTCCAAGATTCATTCTTAGCCATGAATGCTTCCAATGCATATAGGATTTTTTGTGGAGTTTTATAGATCCATTTTCATGGTTTTCAATTTTATGATTAGCTTTCATATTTGGACTTGTAAATTTGTTTATCTTTGAGGCGTAATTTTGACTTAGTGTCCCATGTAATCAAGGAAGTTCTATTATGATGTAAGCAATCCTCCCATAGCACTTCATATTTGAACATATCTTTCATATATATTTGGTGATAGTTTTAGCCTTGATAATATACATAGTTATGCATAGGAAAGCTATGCTAGTCTTCCTAAAGCATATGCAAACCCCTACTTGACATACATTTAGAGAATCATGCATGTTAAAGTCTTACCACTTTGCATGGTCATGTCATATAAATTTGTGTTTTTGGTCTTAAGAGGCATTTGACTACTATAAATTTAGTGGTTCATGTGTTGTCAATTCAAATTACATTTACAATAGGCTATGCCATGGGTAACCATCTTAAGAGGTAATCAACTAATTTGTATATTGTGGTGTATGTGCAATATAACATTTTATCTACCTAGTTAGAGGTCCATAAGGTATTTTGTTTGTGACTACTATAATGTGATTCCACTTAGGCTATGGTTGCAAGAACCTCGTCTACAACTTTCTAGTATTTCTCTTTAATTGTCTTGTTCAAGACCTCTAAGGATTATCCTCTTATGTTTAGTAGAGGCTAACAATAAGTAGAGCTTAAGCTCTCTTATTACTTGATGTCCAAGTATTTATTCTTTAATAGTGTGTCCTACCTCTATATCTTAGTTAAGATGCACTTCCCTTTCTTTGCTATTAAGTGTATTCTTTGGGAAATTGGAGCATTAGTTTTGACCACAACACATTCTTGTGTATTCTACTTGTGAAAAAAATTTATATACATTGGATCAAATGGTTGAAAAGTGGAAAAATTATCTATTGCATAAGAAAACCATACATAGTACATATAGATCACTAATTGTCTCAATATATTCAAGCTAAAATGATGTTGCAATAGGAAAAATCACTACAAGTGGATGGATTTATTGAAATATTTTCACTTGTTTATGGAATATAGTAAAAGCTATAACCAACAAGGTAGTTGATTTATTATACAAATCACCATTACTTCAATTATTTCTACTCCATGTCTTGGGAAAATAGGAGATCATGATGATTTATTATACAAATCACCATTACTTCAATTATTTCTACTCCATGTCTTGGGCACATAGGAGATCATGATGAACCAAACTATATCTTTACGTGACAATTAAGATTGTAAAAAATAGACTTAAAAGTAACTTCATATAAAAACTTGAATGAGTTATCTATATAGTTTGAAAAAGGGTGTAATATAATTTCTTATAAATTAAATTTAGTTTATGGACTTCTTAGAAAAAAAAATTAAATAAATTTGGTGAAAAGATGTCATTCTCTTCTCTAAGTATGGGAAAAATATATAATTTTTCTTCAAGTTATAGATATAAGTGAATGACATATGAATAGGCGTTATGCATATTTAGGTGATTTTTGTAAAATTTAAAAATATTGTGAATGAATTTTTAATTTGACATTTTAATTTATTAAAAAATAGAAATTTGACCAACTTAAATTAGTCATTTTTCTTTTATGAAATTCGATCTTTTAAAAACTTATAAATAATGAAATTTAGAATATAAAACATCTTTTTAAGATTTGAAAATATTTAAATAATTATATATATATATATATATATATATATAAATATATAAGAGTAAAAACATCTAAATAAAATAAATTGAAATGTAAATATTACATATAATGCTTATCCTTTAAATTTTAGTTGACAATGCTTATCCTTTAAATTTTAGTTACATTATTTTTATGTAATAAAACTGAAAAATAAACAAATATAAATTTAAAAAATTATATAAAAATAGAAAAATAAAATGAAATATTAAAATATTGATAGTTGGATGTATTGTGTTACAAACCGCCAATAATCAAATTTTCACATTCTTTATTCCGGCAAACCCTCGATAAACAGAAAAGGAAATCCTTTAAACATCGCCAGACTTTATCTTTTCAAGACAAACAGATTTAATCCTTTAAACATCGCCAGACTTTATCTTTTCAAGACAAAGAGATTTCCTTTTCATGCGCCAGCTTAATATTGATAGTTATTGTGTTTCAAATTAAAGCCACAACTTACGTCGCCAGTCATCCATCCCTCCTAGGTCTGGATAGACAGTGCCGAAGTCTTTCATATTGCCCCCCAACGTAACCTGCAGCATTTAATTTTGGTAGATAAATTTGAAATTCAAATTGTGCGATTATTTTTGGGCTTGTAATAGCCAACAAACACCTGCAACAATTAATGTGTTAGGTAAATTGGAAATTTGAAAGAAGCGCTCATTCTCATGAGCATTTTGAAAGTAAGACAAAAAGAATGTCTTTGCAGCTGTTGGAGTTAAATAAAAAAAAGTAGAAGTCAGTTTTTCTATTGATGTGGTGACCCTGCAGCATCAACACACAACAATGATAGCAGCAACACAAAAGGAATGTTTTAGCAGATGCAACACATTGTCAGCTGCAACTACAGGATTGTAGTAGTTTATGTTTTGAGGTGTGAGTGTAGCACCCAGTCTTTGGACATCTGTCCAAATAGTTTAGTTTTTTATTTTGTTCATATAAACCAGAGAATATCCTCTGAGTTTTTGTAATTTTAAAAAGAACAAGGAATATATGCAAAGTTAATTTCTGTCTGTTTATTCTGTGCTGTCACTGTACATATTATGTGTTTTATTATTTTTGTTCTGTCAATCCAGTAACAACAGCAAAGCTGTGTATCAGCACCCCTGCCGCCCAACAAACGCCGGAACAAGGTCTTGATCAAATTAATTGCTTCGGACAAGGAATACAGTAAACATTGAGATCAATCAAAATTTACTTCAATATCGCTACCTTCAATATATTTGTCTGCCATAAAACTTTCAAAGTTGTCTACCAACCAACGGATTGTTAGGCTAACTTTCATTCTAATTTTAAAGATCTGTGAGTTATGTAGGTGATGTTCCATGGACCAATTTGCTGTTTGAGTCCGACCATTTCAATCAAACTGGCATATTATTGGGACTAATTAAAACCATTTAAAACAGACCCCATGTTCTAGACCCGTAAAACTACTTTAAGAAAATCTACCAAAGACAGGAAGCAGATGTTTTTCTTCAATCTAGATTCCTAAGCATGATAAAAGGAGGACGCTACATAATTGTGATCAACTTAAAATATAAATTAGAAAATAAGCTTTAAAACCAGTCGCTAAAAATTATAAATGCATTTTGGATCGAATATGCTTACACAGTGGATAGCACACAGTAAGCAATATGAGTTTTCAGTGTTCACGGATTATGTGCTAATCGTTTCCACCATAAATTACAGTCACTGCAATACCTGCAATTGAAAATAATTAAGTGATAAAGATGCTTATTTAAAACATATTATTACTCACTTATTCGCTGGAGAAAGGATGCTGTTAAATGAATCCAAGACTGTCTCAACTGTGACCCCTGAATGAGAGACTCCAAGCATATGCCAGAGTTTCCAAAACCAAGCCTCCCAAAATTGATATGAACTGAACCCATAATAATCGAATTATATGCTAGATCCCCGTTACTCTCTCCCCCTGCAAAACATGTAACAAGGACCCCTTTAACACAAGTGTCAAGTAAGGATACGTTTGGAAGAAACCGTTGCGAAGGCACCAACCAACCATCACCCCCCAAAAACTCAAGAAATTCCCCCCGCAAAACACGTTTGAAAGTTTATAAACGACTATCAAATGAATAACCGTTTTCGGTTACAACATTGTTTTAATATTCTCTTATAACAATTGCAAAACCAATTATACTTTACCGATATTAAAATACAACTGTACTTTCATCAATATCCGATTAAACTAGGCAGCAAACTTCCACTAAATTTTATTATATATATATATATGAGAGAGCATAACCCACTACAATATAGCAATTAATTATTACAATTAAGTCATGGAGATCAGCGCCTCTTAAGCTTTTGTGATTGAATACAAAATATCGTATAAAATTATTATATACAATCCTAGCAGAAATTGTATGGATGACAAGTATCTTTGATATACTACCTTATCAACACTAGAATTTAACAATTTCATTGGGTATTCTCACAAACATAGCTAATGGAATACAACCATCACTGGCACAACAACTTAGTATCAAATTCCCAAATAACATAAGCTAGAAAATATAACCAATGTATATTGTCCACATAAGTTAACATAGACCATAAGTAATCCACAAGATCAACTACTTAACATTATTAGCACATACCTTTAAATATCCCTCTTATTTTACCTTCATCTCCAAGTTTTAAAACCAAACTACCTGCACATCCACGGTGAGAATGGAGGGGCACTGCAATTCCACTTTCAACACTAGATAATTGATACTATGGATGTTTCAGAAAATGAATCAAAAATCATTGTTTCAAGTCCACAGGACTCTGTAAACTCAAACAATGTTGCTGAAACCATTATGGACAAATGTGAAAGAGTTGTTTTGGAGCACTGTAGCAAAATTCTCAAACAAATTGAAAACACCAACTTAATGATCGAAGATGTTGATGAACTAGAAATATTACAAATGGAAGATGTTGCAAAAAAAGTTAAAGAGGTGTATACAAAGTAGCTGCATTTCCAAAGTTTCTCAAAGAAGTATATCGTGATTAGTTTGAAAATAAAGGGCGTAATATAGTTCTCATTACTAAAGAATTTGTCATGTATTTACACCATTACAATGAAGTTTTATTTCTATAGTCTACATCTTATTTTAGCTTCAACAGATCTTATTTAATTTGATATACTTTCAAAATGGTTATATGACTTATGGATATTACTTATATAATAAATTATGATACTTATGTATTCAAATATATGTTGCATAGTTCACAAGAAGCCTTTTATTTACATTATAGATGGTTATATGGGTTTTGAATTACATTTATGACATGGATTATTAATGTTATGGTTTATGTACAAACATAAAGAATAAAAGATTTATATAAATTCGTACAAACATAGATTTATATTGTCATGGATAATATTTATATTATTTATAATGTATTAAAGTATATGATGGATGGTTAGAATAAACATGTTTATATACTTTAACAATGATTATATGCCTTATAGATTTTCATTATATGATGGATAATTAGTGCTATGGTTTATGTAACATAATATCTATATTAAAGTTGAATGATGAAAAATTAAACGCCTCGATATATCTCGGCGTAATTTATATAGATTAAATTTAATATATATATATATAATTTATAAGAGTTTTTTTTTTCATCTAATTCATTTTGTGATTCACAGATCATGAAAATTCAAGCCAATAAAAAGTTTTTTGAGATCCAACGTAGAAGCACTCAATAATGACAACTCTCGGCATATTTTATATATATTAATATTTAATATATGTATGCTAGTTACAACTCATTTAAATGCAAGGAAATGAAGATGGATAGAGTTTCTAGGTGAGTATTACATTGAAATATAGTACATTAAGGGAAAGAAAAATAGGGTGGTAGATGTTTTAAGTAGAAGAAGGATCTTGATGACTATATAAACAATCAAAACTACTTTCAAGGAACAAGTTTTGGAGGAGCAAAATCATGATCCATGGTATAAATAAGTTAAATCAACCTAAGAAATTAATCTACCTAATCCAAAAGTTGAAGGGTACACTCTTGATAAAGATGAATTATTTTAATATAATAATATAATATACGTCCCTAACTTTGGTGGATTAGGAACCTTAGTTTTAATTGAAGCCCATAATGCCCATTATTAGGACACCCAAAGTAAACAAACTATACTCAAACCTTAATAACCTATATTTTGGTAAGGAATGAAAAGGGACATAGTACTCTTTGTGGAAAAATTCTTGGAATGTCAAAAGGTAAAGTCATAACATAATCATTTGATAAGACTTTGATACTCCCACGACATACCACATCATAAATGATAAGTCATTAGCATGGAATTCATGCAAGGGTTACCTATGACACCTTATAGACATAACGTATAATGATGGTAATAGATAAGCTCACCAAGGTGGCCCAATTCATACTAGATGATTTAATTGATGAAGACCCTACTTTGGTTAAATATTTTGTAAAGTAAATTTCTAGATTGCATGGGGCTCCTGAGAAAATCATATTAGCTTCAAGATTCAAGATAATTCTATAGTCAACTTGGGGACACAACTAAAATTTAGCACAACATACCATCCTGAAACAAATGGAAAAAAGAAAATAAAAAACTAGATAGTGGAAGACCTTCTACACATGTATTGCATGAACCAATCATCGGAATGGGAAGAATATCTTCCATTATTAGATTTTTATTATACCAACTCCTTTTAGTATTCCTTCGGGATGAACCTATTTGAAAGACTATATGGAAAAACATGTCAAACAAAATTTGGTTAGGACAACTTAGAGGACTGAGCGGCATTGAGATGTTGAAAGATATGGAAAATCAATCCAATGGGATAAGGAAAAGACTAAAGCAAGTGATCGATAGACAAAAATCTATGCAAACAAAAATAAAACCCAAAGGAAATTTTTAGTAGGAGAAAAATCTTAAAATTCATACCTCATAAGAGCTCCATAAGATTTGGGAGGAAGGCTAATTTAGCACCTCACTATGGTGGACCATTTTAGATACTAGAAAAGATAAATCCAGTGGCTTATCAACTAGCTTTACCTCCATAATTGAGTCAAATCCATGATGTTTTCCATATATCACTTCTTAAGAAATATGTATCTAATGATAAACATATTTTGGATTGGAATACACCATAGGTCCAAGAGCCAAGGAGAATAATAGTAGATCCATACAAAATCTTGCAGAAGTATTACTACCAATTGCGCAACAAGGTGGTTGATCACTAAAAAGTGCAATATGATCAATATGAAAAAGAAAATGCCATGTGAGAGGATACAAATGAAATGTAATAGTTATTTCCTTTTTTTAATTTTGAAAGCTTTGTTAAAGAAATGATACTATTTTACTTTGATTATGACTATTGAGTAAGTGTATTGAGATGAAGGATAATATAATGGGGAGAATGTCATGACCCCTTCGTTGGTACAATTAAAATTTATTCATTAAGCTAGGAGAATAATCAAATTATGATAAATAAGCTAAGGGTATGCATTACTAATTCAATTTAATAAAGATAATAGGAAATGATAGAAATAAAACAAATAACATAAATAACTAAATATTAAAACATAATATAATAATAAGATTATTTTTCATTTACAAAATTATATTTAAAAATGAATTTTACAAATAAAATTAAATAATTAAGATATTAGTTAAGTAAATAGTCAAGTGATTATTTTTTTGAGTTAGCTAAAAATTGTTTTGATTAGTGGGGAAAAGTAGGTTTTGGAGGGACCTAAAACCCTTTACAAATAGGTTTTAAAGGAATCCAAAACCCTATCCAAAATGAGAAAGCTTCCAAAAGAAAAAACACAGACAACTAACAACTAAACAACAAGTAAACAGTAGAAGATAGACATTACAACCCATGCTGCAGAAACTAGGTTTTGAAGGGAACCTAGATCCCTTTACAACCAGGTTTTATAGGGACCTTGAACCCTAGTTAACTATGCACACAACCTGAAACAACTAGGCCACAACTAACCAACCGCTCAGAAGATACATAATAGAGCCCAAACAAATATCACAAATAAAGTTAATTAAGAAATTACATGAAAAATAGTAGTTGAATAAAAATGAATTATTTTAATTTAATTGTTAATTGAAATTAACACGAGTTGTATGAATTGGGAGGAAGGCTAAGTTAGCACCTCACTATGTTGGACCATTTTAGATGTACTAGAAAAGATAAATCCAGTGGATTATCAACTAGCTTTACCTCCATAATTAAGTCGAATCCATGATGTTTTCGATATATCACTTCTTAAGAAATATGTTTCTAATTATAAACATATCTTGGATTGGAATGCACTATAGGTCCAAGAGCCAAGGAGAATAATAGTAGAGCCATACAAAATCTTGGAGAAGTATTACTACCACTTGCGCAACAAGGTGGTTGATCATTGAAAAGTGCAATAGGATCAATATGAAAAAGAAAATGTCATGTGAGAGGATACAAATGAAATGTAATAGTTATTTCCTTTTTTATTTTGAAAGTTTTGTTAAAGAAATGATACTATTTTACTTTGATTACAACTATTGAATAAGTGTATCGAGATGAAGGATAGTATAAGGGGGGGAATGCCATGACCCTTTCGTTGGTACAATTAAATTATATTCATTAAGCTAGGAGAATAATCATATTGTGGTAAATAAGCTAAGGGTATGCATTACTAATTTAATTTAATAAAGATAATAGGAAATGATAGAAATAAAATAAATAATATAAATAACTAAATATTATAACATAATATAATAATAAGATTATTTTTCATTTACAAAATTATATTTAAAAATGAATTATGCAAATAAATTAAATAATTAAGATATTAGTTAAGTAATTAGTCAAGCGATTATTGTTTTGAGTTAGCTAAAATTTGTTAGATCATTAGTGGGGAAAAACAGGTTTTGGAGGGACCCAAAACCCTTTACAAATAGGTTTTAAGGGATCCGAAACCCTATCCAGAACAAGTAGGCTGCCAAAAGAAAAAACATAGACAACTAACAACCAAACAACAAGCAAACACTAGAAGATAGACATTACAAGCCATGCTACATAAACTAGGTTTTGAAGGGAACCTAGAGCCTTTTACAACCAGGTTTTACAGGGACCATGAACCCTAGCTAACTACACATACATCCTGAAATAGCCAGGCCACATCTAACCAACTGCTCAGAAGATACATAATAGAGCCCAAGAAAATATCACAAATAAAGTTAATTAAAAAATTGCATGAAAAAAGTTAGTTGAATAAAAATGAATTGTTTTAATTTAATTGTTAATAGAAATTAACACGGGTTGTAAGAATTAAGAGGAAGACTAAGTTAGCACCTCACTATGTTGGACCATTTTAGATACTAGAAAAGATAAATCCAGTCGCTTATCAACTAGCTTTACCTCCATAATTGAGTCAAACCCATGATGTTTTCTATATATCACTTCTTAAGAAATATGTATCTAATGATAAGCATATCTTGGATTGGAATTCACTATAGGTCCAAGAGCCAAGGAGAATAATAGTAGAGCCAAACAAAATATTGGAGAAGTATTACTACCAATTGCGCAACAAGGTGGTTGATCACTGAAAAGTGCAATAGGATCAAAATGAAAAAGAAAATGTCATGTGAGAGGATACAAATGAAATGTAATAGTTACTTCCTTTTTTTTATTTTAAAAGCTTTGTTAAAGAAATGATACTATTTTACTTTGATTATGACTATTGAATAAGTGTATCGAGATGAAGGATAGTATAAGGGGGGGAATGTCATGACCCCTTCATTGGTACAATTAAAATTTATTCATTAAGCTAGGAGAATAATCACATTATGATAAATAATCTAAGGGTATGCATTACTAATTTAATTTAATAAAGATAATAGGAAATGATAGAAATAAAATAAATAATATAAATAACTAAATATTATAACATAATATAATAATAAGATTATTTTTCATTTACAAAATTATATTTAAAAATGAATTATGCAAATAAAATTAAATAATTAAGATATTAGTTAAGTAATTAGTCAAGTGATTATTGTTTTGAGTTAGCTAAAATTTGTTTTGATTAGTGGGGAAAAACAAGTTTTGGAGGGACCCAAAACTCTTTACAAACAGGTTTTAAAGGGATCTGAAACCCTATCTAGAATGAGTAGGCTGCCAAAAGAAAAAACACAGACAACCAACAACCAAACAACAAGCAAACACTAGAAGATAGACATTACAACCCATGCTGCAAAAACTAGGTTTTGAAGGGAACCTAGAGTCCTTTACAACTAGGTTTTATAGAGACCTTAAACCCTAGCTAAATATGCACACTGCCTGAAATAGCTAGGCCACAACTAACCAACCTCTCAGAAGATACATAATAGAGCCCAAGCAAATATCACAAATAAAGTTAATTAAGAAATTGCACATGGAAAACAATAGTTGAATAAAAATGAATTATTTTAATTTAATTGTTAATTGAAATTAACACGAGTTGTATGAATTGGGAGGAAGGCTAAGTTAGCACCTCACTATGTTGGACCATTTTAGATACTAGAAAAGATAAATCTAGTGGCTTATCAACTAGCTTTACCTCCATAATTGAGTCAAATCCATGATGTTTTCCATATATCACTTCTTAAGAAATATGTATCTAATGATAAACATATCTTTGATTGGAATGCACTATAAGTCCAAGAGCCAAGGAGAATAATAGTAGATCCATACAAAATCTTGGAGAAGTATTACTACCAATTGCACAACAAGGTGGTTGATCACTGAAAAGTGCAATAGGATCAATATGAAAAAGAAAATGTCATGTGAGTGGATACAAACGAAAATGTAATAGTTATTTCCTTTTTCTATTTTGAAAGATTTGTTAAAGAAATGATACTATTTTACTTTGATTATGACTATTGAATAAGTGTATCAAGATGAAGGATAGTATAAGGGGGGAATGTCATTACCCTTTCGTTGGTACAATTAAAATTTATTCATTAAGCTAGGAGAATATAATCACATTATGATAAATAAGCTAAAGGTATGCATTACTAATTTAATTTAATAAAGATAATAGAAAATGATGGAAATAAAATAAATAATATAAATCTAACTAAATATTATAACATAATATAATAATAAGATTATTAAATTCAGCTACAAAATTATATTTAAAAATGAATTATGAAAATAAAATTAAATAATTAAGATATTAGTTAAGTAAATAGTCAAGTGATTATTGTTTTGAGTTAGCTAAAATTTGTTTTGATTAGTGGGGAAAAGCAGGCTTTGGAGGGACCCAAAACCCTTTACAAACAGGTTTTAAAGGGATCCAAAACCCTATCTAGAACAAGCAGGCTGCCAAAAGAAAAAACACAAACAACCAATAGCCAAACAACAAGCAAACACTAGAAGATAGACATTACAACCCATGTTGCAAAAACTAGGTTTTGAAGGGAACCTAGAGCCCTTTACAATCAGGGTTTATAGGGACCTTGAACCCTAGCTAACTACGCACACAACTTGAAACAACCAGGCCACAACTAACCAACCACTCAAAAGATATATAATAGAGCCCAAGCAAATATCACAAATAAAATTAATTAAGAAATTGCATGAAAAACAATAGTTGAATAAAAGTGAATTATTTTAATTTAATTGTTAATTGAAATTAATACACACACACATATATATATAATTAATTTTATTTATAATCTTTCTCAACTAGTTAAGCAGATAGGGAGGGAAATAGGGAGGGAAATAACACCTCCTTTGTCTTAGTTAATTCCTATGATAACTCCATTGACTAAATAGTTGTGGAAACAAAATTTTCAATTATTCTAAATTTTATATGTTCTCCACCAGTTAGAGGGCATAATTAGTGGAGATAAGTCTTCAATTTAATACTCATAAATCAAATAATATTATTAAAATATGAAATGAATAAAGTTAAATAGAGTTAAAAAAGAATATGTATATTATATATTTTAAATTTTTTTGTGTTTATAAAATTATTTTTGTATAAACTCATTGTGTTATAGAATTATAATCAAAGTAAAATAAACAATTTTTTTAAAAGTTCAAGCTTAAACTTAATCCTAATAAAAATTAATTGCCAGAAGGTTACACATATTGCCTCTCACATGAGTACAAATTGTATATATAAGTTTCCCCATTCAAAGGGTGTGATATGGATATACATGTCACCCCATTATGGGCTATGACCTATATATAGGCCACCTCATTATTTGGGGTTCACCCTAATCTAATTTAATTTATTTTTTATTATAAATTTTATTATATATATGTATAATGGTAATAATAAATGTTATATATGTTAAATTATATATACAATTATATAATTATAATTAAATAAAAAAGTAAATGAAACTTATAGTTGATATATATATATATGTGTGTGTGTGTATGTATATGAAAGTATGAATATGTTAATTAGGATATATACACACATTTCTTCATATCCTTATATTTTGGACAATGAACCAAGTAGAACTAACAATAACATAAATTATGTAAAACATAACTTATTACTAATAAAAAACACAGTTGATATGTTTTGAGAAACACATTTCAGGATGGTAGTACACATAGATCAAATTAATAACAAAATAATAAATAGAAAACAATAAAAAAAAAATATAGCTTAGAACAATAGTTGGAGGAATAAAACAAAAAGTTGTAATAGCTAAAACAGGAAAATACATTTTGAGACTTAGCATAGTAAACATAATTTGTACTATAGTTAAGTTGTTCTTGTTTGTTTTTGAAATTTAGAAATTCACTCATGATAGATAAAATCTACTTGGCATAAAAACACCTTTAGAATACTCAACCTTAAATGATTACATCACAATAAAATTAGTAACTTCAATAGACATGAAAATAAACTTGCAAGAGCCTGTTGAGATATGGGCAGACCTAAGGAAATTGCAAAACTATAAAGACCAAGGCCTCAGAAAGAGGGCAAGGTTAAAGTGGGTAGCCCAAGGGGATAGTGGGACCAAATTATTTTTCAATTGCCTGAAGACTAAAGAGATAAAAGGGAAGGTGAATGTTGTTTGGGGTGAAGAGGGGCTGGTAAAGGACCTAGAGGGCATTAAAGATAAGTTTTTCTAGTTTTATAGGAACCTCTTCACGACTGAGTGCAATAACACTCCTTGCAAGTTGGCTAGAGAAGAGTGCAACAACCTTCTTCCAAAGAAGATAACAAAAGAAATGGTTGGTAGATTAAGCAAACCCTTGACTCAAGAGGAAATTAAAAACACAATCCTCTCAATTAGTAATGACAAGGCGCTTGACATGGATGGCCTACCAATTGAATTTTACAAAGCAAAAATTAAATGGGTGAGTGAGGATCTATTGCAAGTCTACAAGGAGGATCTTAGTAAAGGGTCCTTAGGCAAGAAAATCAACCAAGGGATCATAAAGCTCATACCTAAAGAAGGTGATAACACACTATTGAAAAATTGGAGGCCGATTACTCTATTGAATACATCATACAAGATACTTGCCAAGGTTATCTCTCAGAGGCTAGCATTGGTCCTCCCTGAAATCATCAACAACACCCAAATAGGTTTTATTAAAGGAAGGTACATCCTTGAAAATCTATTGACCAGTTGGGAGGCAATGGAGTGGGTCAGAAATTCAAACTAGAATATAGGCATGCTATTGTTGGACTTCGAGAAGGGTTATGATAGAATAGAATGGCCATTCATACTGATGGTACTAGAGGCATTTGGCTTCTCAAAAAATATGTGTACAATGGTTAAAAATCTGTTAAAGGATGCTTCAGCAAGAGTGGAAGTCAATGGGAGCCTCACAGATGAAATAGTCCTAGAAAGATCTATAAGGCAAGGGTGCCTCCTTGCACCATCTCTCTTTGTCATTGCAATAGATGCACTCCATTACATTTTAAGAGATTCCACCTTAAGCCCTAAGGTACATGGTATTGTACTCCCAAACAAGAAGGAACTGTTAAATGCCCAATTTGCTGATGTCACAACACTCTTTGTAAAACTAGACCAAGATAACTTTGGAAATCTATTGAGGAAAATGGACTTTTATGCCAAAGCAGTTGGTGCAAAAATCTCCAAAGCGAAAACCACACTTTTAAGTTGGGAGGCTCATAAGTTGGAATGGCTTGAGGAACACGAGTTCTAATGGGGAGGACCCAACAAGATTGTTAGGTATCTTGGGATACCGTTTGCAATCAGTCCCAACCTAAAGAACATGTGGGAATGGTTAAAGAACAAAATTATAAAAAAGCTTGAAGCCTGGAACACACAATACTTGTCAATAGCAGGCAGGACACAAGTGTGCCAAAAAATTATATCCCCCTATAATGTCTATTATGCCTCGGTTTGGATGTTCAGTGCCTATCAAGTGAATGAAATCCAAAAGAAGATAAGGCAGTTTCTTTGGTTAGATGGGAAGGGTAACAAAAGAAGGCATGCAATTTGTTGGGAATGGTGTTGTCTGGAAAAGTAGAAAGGAGGACTGGGGTTAAAGGACTTGAAAAAGCAAGGGATTTTTCTTGTTGTCAAGTGGATCTATAAGAGTTTGGTTGGTGAAGAACCTTGGAAGGTCCTAGTAAGGCACAATATCAGAAATGGTTTCCCCAAGAGTGCAAAAACATGGAAGAACATGCCTTTGGAAAATCTTCTTTTTGGAAATTTTCCGGTCTCCCCAGCGGGGTCCAATGTTTTCAAAAGCTTGTGGAAGGCATGGGAGAGTTGCAAAGAAAAGGTGCTCTCTAAATACCTAGTTAAAGATGAGCTAAATAAAATCATCCTAAATAGATCTATCTGGTGGAACATTAACCATAATAAAAGGCCATTGGCACTCCTGTAAGGGTGCTCGACCAAAGACTAGAGCAAAAAGGGAATCTCACTATTTAAAAACATTGTTGAGAATGGTGATTTAATCAGTTGGGAAACCCTTAAGCAAAAATTTAATATCCCCCAAACTCAAAAAAGAACTTATGAAAGGTTAAAAAACCATAATCTCAGCCTAAATAACTCAACCCTTTGTGTTGGCAATGAGTGTATGAAGCTTGATTGGCTAAAAGACAAAGAATTAACTCACCCCAAAGCTAAAGAAATTTATAAAGCTCTGGAAAACCCCCTAATCTGGTTGATATGCTCAATAAAGTTTGGAATTTTAAAATTAGTCAAAAACAATGGGAAAAGTCCTTCTCAAGAATTTGGAATAATATGCTTGAGCCTAAGAAAGTTGGTTTTAAATGGATGCTACTGCTACAAAAAATGCCAAACTTTGACCCCAAATTTTGTCCTTCCATTTGTGATGTGTCTAAAAAAAATGAAACTGTCTTTCATCTTTTCTTTGATTGCTTCTATGCTAAGGAGATGTGGAAATTATTTCAAATTGATCTATCTGGGTGGGGGGAAAGAAAGGGGAAAGAAAGGAAAAGAGAATACAAGAAATAATATCAAAGCACTAGGAGGGCACTTACTAAGTCTTTTAGAAGACTCATAGCTCATGATGTCTATGTGTAGGTTTCCAATACACTGGAGGCGTCCAAAGAAAAGCTTCAAAGGCTGATGAAAAAAGGCAAGGTAAAGCTAGAGAAAGAAGAACTAATCCAAGCCAACCAGTGGCTATACTGCAAACAAACAATGAAGTCCCTGATAGAAGATGATATAAACACTATTGATAAAAAAGGTAGAAAAGCTGCAACAAGATTGCAAACAAAGTTGAAAACTTATGATGTATTCCAATCTTGAGAAATTGTGATGTAAAGAATGAAACAAAGTATCTATTATCTCTCCTTTGTATTGTATAGACAAAATTACTTGACATTTGGAAGGGAATGCTCCCCAAAATTGGTTATGATGTAATCCTGTAAGCCTGATCAACAAGATATTTTTTGTACACTATTTTGAATATAAAAAAGATTGTAATCAAAGTAAAATAAACAATTATTTTTAAAAGGTCAAGCTTAAACTTATCAATCCTCTTTCTCTATGAGTATATTCATTTTGTTATAGAGTTCTAATAAAAATTAAATAAAATTTTATTTTCAACACATCATGCTTAAATTTATCAATCCTCTTTCTCTATGAACATGTACACACACACACATACAGTTTTAAATTTCTTCCAAATGAAATTTATATATATATTATATCATTTTTTAGAATAAAAATTAAATGCTAGAAGGTTACACAGATTGCCTCTCACTTGAGTACAAATTGTGTATACAAGTTGCCCCATTCAAAGGGTGTGATATGGATGTACATGTCACCCCATTATGGGCTATGACCTATATATAGGTTACCCCATTATTTGGGGTTTAGCCTAATCTAATTTAATTTATTTTTTATTATAAAATTTATTATATATATGTATAATGGTAATAATACATGTTATATATATGTTAAATTATATATATAATTATATAATTATAATTAAAAAAAAGTGTATATATATACACACACACATATTTCTTCATATCCTTATATTTTGGACAATGAATCAAGTAGAACTAACAATAACATAAATTATGTAAAACATAACTTATTATTAATAAAAAACACAACTGATATGTTTTGAGAAACACATTTCAAGATGGTAGTACACATAAATCAAATTAATAGTGAAATAATAAATAGAAAACAATAAAAAAAAATATATACATCTTAGAACACTAGTTGGAGGAATAATACAAAAAGTAGTTATAGCTAAAACATGAAAATACATTTTGAGACTTAGCATAGTAAACATAATTTGTACTATAGTTAAGTTGTTCTTATTTGTTTTTGAAATTTAGAAATTCACTCATGATAGATAAAATCTACTTGGCATAAAAACACCTTTAGAACCCTCGACCTTAAATGATTATATCACAATAAAATTAGTAACTTCAATAGACATGAAAATAAACTTGCAAGAATTGATTTTGATCACGTTCTTTCGAGAGTTACTCCTGAATTTATCACACTAGTAATTATTTATTTTACTCGGAAATTTTAACTAAATCTACTCCTTACCTTGATTTGACGCAAAATAGTTAGTAAAAATACTATCAAAACAATGTAGTTGAGTTCCACCTCAATATGCAAATAGTGAAATTTATCGACTATATTAAATATGATGTTAGACATTAGATTATAATGGTTTATTTCAAATTTTAAGATTCTTTCATGAATATGTAATTTACCAATACTTAATTAGTGGATAGTTTTTTAATTTCTTAATTTATAATAATTTGTATCTCTTCAAGTAATATAGTATTTTAGATAGAGTTATTTATTTTGATGTATAATTAGTTGTAATTATTTTCATTTAAGTTATTTATATACAAAGTTAGTATATATTAGGTTCTTTGGAGTTTTGAATTTTTTATTTTCTAAATTAGTTAAAAAAAACTTAAACATTTAAAAACAAAACTCATAGTGTTTGATAATAATGGTGTGTTTGATTTACATTTATGAGTAATGCCATCACACTTGAAATATTGTATTTATAGCCTAATATAGCTACAACAACAGTTTGTGACGATGAATCAAAAAGTAAGAAGGATAATTCAAATAAACAAAATGATATTAGAACAAATTGAGAAAGCCATCATGAAGTTCCATATGGAATTAGAAATATCTTCATATAGTTTTTAAGGAATAGAATTATAATCTTTTGAGTTTCAAAGGGAAAAAAAATCATGTCATAGACCATGAAGTTTAGAACTTGTTGACAATCTTTTTAAAATTTTAGGGTTTTAGGGCTTATATTAAGTATGTTTTATGTATTTTGGCTAAAACCCCAAACCTTCATTGGGACCAATTAGTTTATGTTCTAATTGGATGGTGACTTGTTTAGCCTGTTGTAGGCTCTTAATTTTTTCCTTCATGTCTTATTGATCGTTTGGTGACCAACCCCTTGGTCTTACTTACCGACTTGGTCTTTTTCATCATGTGTGTTAATAAATCACTTGAGTCATTTTTTTGCACTCGACGAACTGGTCCCTACCATAGCCTTCATTGTACACATGTCAAGATTTCATTGCATCATGTTCATTTAGACCAATGTAGTTTTAAATTTTTTTAGCCTTGCAAAGTTGTGATCGCACGCTTTTGTGACATGTGGCGCAAACATGTCAAGTTCCTATTGTGTCGCATATATTCTTTGAACATCAAAGTTTTGGATAAAGGGACTACCCCAAGATTGCACTCATGCGCTATGTCAATGTGTGTCCTCCCAATGATGTAAGTGATACAACTCTCATAAGGTTGTAAGTTCACTTTACAGGTGGCACAATGCTATTGCATCCCATAGCTCTAGTTCATTGTAGGAAATTTGAATGGTTTTTCATTTAATCATGATCACCTCTTGTCATCATATCTTATTGTGACCAATGGCATAGTATAGGTTAATTACACTTGATCCATATGGATTCGAAGCATATTTAAACCACTAAGCATCAATCCCAATAAGATCATTCAATGTAAACAAAGAGAAGAAGCTATTCAAACTAACATGTGCTAAAACATGAAAGCTTGACAAACATCTATTCTAAGACATTGAAACTTATCCTATTGGGGGGGTGGTGTTGCATTGATGTGGAATTATGACCCTTTCCCAATCCCTTGGATAATGAGCTTGTTTCAATCAATTTTATTCGAAGAAAACTTATGAAACCGATGAGAGATGTGTTGTAAAACATGATGAAAGCTATTTTAACATGATAAAAAGCTAAAATGATCAATGTAAGTGTGTGCAAATTTGTTCTAAATGTATGCAAGATTTAAATATGCAAGTCCTAATTCCAAAATATGCTAAATGAATGCAACTAAGTTACCATGGAAGCCATTAATGGATGCTTTAAGCTACTATGATCAAGATTTAAACTAAAATGCTAAAGATATGTAAATATGGATGCAAATGAGAGTGATTTTAACAACATAAGTTTACTATTAAAAGATGGATCCCTATTCAATAGATGCAAGGTCTATTTATAGAATATGCAAAAAGAAACCGATGGTCAAGATTGAAAGAATCAATCAATGGTTAGAATGGAAAAGAAGATGGATCATGGATTCCCATAAAGGGTTGAAAATGCAAGTTGATATTTAATCAAGGGATCAAAATCATCCAAAGAAACACACTTTCAAAACTTGCTCAAGAATTTTGTAAACGGTTTGTTACAAGGAAGAATATTCCTTTTTTTAAATGAATGAAAAGGGAAAGAATATTCCATGAGAATATTCCCTTTTGGAGGAATGTGCAAAGGAGGAATATTCCCTTGCAAGTGGGAGAGTTAGAATTAATTAATAATTTGATAATTAAAACAAAATTTCAACTATGCAAATTAGGGGAATTTGGGATATTCATTAAATAATTAACTTATTTAATAAAATGGCGTCAAGATGACATTTAATTAAATAATTAAGATTATTTAATTAAATGAGAGGATTTAAGGTGTTAAAATTAAAATTTTTGATTTATCCATTTTAACAGGATGAAAGGTTAGCATGAAAGGGGTAGGAATTAACCTAATAGATTAATCAAATTAATAGATGAAAATGATGCGATTAATTAAATAGCTAGGATAATTTAATCAATTAAGTGAAAAGAGGATGGGTTTTAGGATGAAACGGTGTTAGTATATCATATTCAAGTGTGCATATCATTTAGGACATTTTTTAAGTGTCTACATTTTGCCCCTCTTTGAAGCAAGGTACCTACTATGTTGGTTCAAAGACTGACACTTTTCGAATTAAAACTGTTGCTTAGATCAAAAAATAAAAAAAATAATGATTTTTTAGATGCCCCACGGTTGCCCCAACGGGAGGAATAAAGTTGGTTCCCTACCCCCTCAATAGATCGGGTAAAAAAATTGAATTTTGGGTTGATCTCTCGACAAAGGTAAAATACAGGTTCAGGTGCCAAAACATGCCTCGGAATGCCAAAAATGGCCTCAGAAATGCAAAAAAATGGCTCAAAATAGGTTGTGAAGAGCGAAAATAGGTAAAACAGGCTAAAACCCTAGCTTTTGGTTAAGATTAGGGAAAAAAACCCTAATTTTTTAGCTTAAATAGGTGAAAAGGTTGCACTTCCAATTCATTTGTGCATTCAACCTTTAGCAATTTTATGCATTTGACCTCTGATACCTTGGTGAGATGGCTCACCATGTGCTTCCACTTCACCTTTCCAAGCAGGTTTGAGAGTACCAGTGCCGAGTAGATACAAGACCATGGGTATGTGACTCGAAACTTGTCTCAATTTTCACATTTTGGTGCATTTATTAGTGCATCAAAACTAGTTTTCCTAGGGCATCACTGTATAGTGATGCACAAAAGGCGTCAGAACTATCGCTATTGATTTTTTAGCAACACACTTTTTGTTTAGCAATGCACCAACATTTTTTGTTTGGGTAATGCATTTGATTAGGGTGTCGCAATTGCAAAATAGCAACGCATAATTTTTTTCAGTTGAGTGATGTGCAAAATTGGTGGGCAATGCACAACAAATAGCGATGCCCCACCATTTTTTAATTATAGGGATGCATACAAATGCCAATTCACAATTGAGAATTGTGACGCGTGTCACCAAATTGGTGATGCACCCCCAAAATTTATACAGTGACGCACCCTTAAAATAGTGACGCTATGGATTTCAAAGACGTAATTGATGTTTTGGGATGTGACCTTCTGATTTTGACTAGTTCTCTGACCTTTTTGGAAAATTGAAATTGTGTGTGTGATGCATGCAGGAGGATCACCATTGATGTCATGGGAGAATCATTCTGATATTTTGGTAGCGGCAAGAGAATTCGATGACCTGGAGGTGAAGCGGTTGGGGATGTTGGGATTAGGCTTCATTGCTTTCCTGCTAAAGGTCTGGAATCATTTGGCTATGATGACAATGCTTATCGAGAGGTGGCATAACAAGACCTCTTCTTTCCACTTTCCCATTAGCAAGGCTACTGTCACACTTGAGGACGTGTGGCGGATCCTGCGACTTCCTATTCATGGGGAGCACGTTATCTATGACACAAATGTTGGGAGAGATGCCTGTTGGTCTCTTGTATGTCAAAATCAAATTATTTTGGTTAGCTCGCAAATAGACCTAGACCTATATCGAGGGCTGGTGACCATCTTCAAATTGTTCGTTGCTACACTCATTGCTAGCGTGATTTGCCCCGACCAACGGGGTAGAGGTTTCATTCCAGGTTGGGGGGTTGCATGGCATGGCATGATTCTTCGAATGACTATGTATGCATGGGGTCCAGTTCTACTTGCTTCTTTGTATCATGATATGCACTAAGTCGTATACTGCCAGGGCTAGAGCATTGGAGCAGGTGTTACATTGCTTCATATTTGGGCTTATGAGCACATAGCCATTTTGAGGTCGTTGGTTGTTTTGGTAGACATGCATGAGGACGATCCCATCATATTTAGGTACAGGGTCCTGATGACACTACAACACACAGGCTCGACAGGTTTACCTTATTGGCAACGAGTCATTGATGACATGACCATTTTCAGATGGAGTTCATGGCTGTAGGTCCCCGCATGGTATGATGACCAACAACAACTACATTTTGCTTGATAAAACCTATACATACAGGGGTAGGAGCATACCATGATTGAGCGGTATCTCCTAGACCACATTGCTTGGCAGTTCAAGAAGGTACAGGATGTACCTCTACAGGATTATATAGTAGTGTTTGTGAGATCTTAGAGAGAGTTTCAGTGGGGAGCTCAGATTGACCTCGCAATGGAAATCAATGACTTTCAACAACTTATTGTCCAGCCTTGGGTATATGATTAGGGTTTTCCAGATGTAGGCACTATGCCAAGATATGATGCATGGTTTAGGCCACCCATTCACTTGATAGACCCAATAGGGGGATACTCTGGAGGCAGAGGAAAAGGTAGGGGTAGAGGCTGAGGTAGAGGTTGAGATGGAGGTAGGGATGGGGGAAAAGGTAGAGGGCAACAACATCTAGAGCAAGATAGGGCACAGGTGCTAGGGGATGGAGAGTAGCCTAGGTAGGATCAGGATCACCAGGACCAAGGACATCAGGATGGATGACAGGATGGCCAACAAGATGGACAAGTTCTGGTGGCACCACTGCCTCCTCCATCTCTATAGCCAAATCAACAGTTATAGGCTCAGGTACAAGCTCTCATAGTCGAGAGAGATCAACTACGACAACAACTATAGGATATGACTACCAAGAGAGACAGGAAGGTTCAATTGCGATAGCAATTGGACCTATAGCTAGCCCAGGAGATTGGGCATAGGTAGCAACTTGAGGCTATCACAACGACATCTCAGGGATGAACAATGTCTACTTGCATGTATAGAGAGGTAGTCATAGAGGTTGCGTACTATCAGATGCACTATCATAGAGATGTTCCCAAAGAGATGTGGCAACTCGATTATTCTTAGAGGAGCAGGGCACCACCTAAGGCTGAGGATCAACCATCAGTTAGACAGCCTGGGGAGTCGAGTAGCCACCAGGGCTAGTCATCGCCTAGACACTTTTTTGATTACTTGCCTAATCATTTATACATATACACATTCACAGGCTTATTTTTGATAGCCTCGTGTATATTGTACTTTTGTTTGATATTTGTACACATTGATTCAAATATTGTATCATGACAATCATTTTTTGATATATATATATGAGATGATTTAGATTCATGATGTGATGTGCTTTTATTTCATGTTTATGCGATATGTGATGATGTAATGTTTATGATATGTGATGTTTATGAGATGGATGCAATGCAATAGATGCACCTATTTTATTTATGTTGTTGTGATATGTGATGATGCAATGTTTATGATATGTGATGTTTATGAGATGCAGATGATATGATATGCTTATGCAGGATGTATGAATGAATGCATTTCTTTTTGTGTACTTTTCTCATGCAATTTATGATGCCATGATGTATGTATGTATATGGATGATGCTTATAGTATGGATGTTATGATATGATTATGCAATGGATTAAGATGGTTAGAATAACAAATCTATATTATCTGAAACAACTTAAATGATAATGATGATATAGTGGATTATGTTTTCATTTATTATGATATGCTATGATGTTGTGAGATGTATGCATGCTGACGATTTGTGAATGCAGTATGGATGCATGATGATGTTTTTTTATTGTCATGATACCGGGTTAGCGTGGAAAGAAGATAGAAGAATAAAGTGATTTGACCATTGATTTGGAGATTGATTAAAAAATTCGAACAAGTCTATGATCCATCGAGACCTTAATAGATATGGTGATGAGATGGATGATTTTGCTCATATCTTGGGATTGGGATTTTTCGTCATTCCTTATGTTTGATATAACACATAGATATGATGCATCATGGTATTGATAACCAAGACAACATTGTATCTAGTGTAATGAAATTTGAGTCTGCAAATGGATAGGATAGTTCTTGTTCACATCTTGAAATAAAAAAATCTCTTTTTAATGTAGTTTAGAAAGTTAGAGTATCTTGGACCAAAGCATATGCAATAGTCAACAAGCTACTCCAAACAACCACCCTACACACAACTAAGCAAGTATGCACCAAGATTATTTTACAAGTATATGCACAAGCACAACAAATGAAAGATAATGATCAATTTCCCATCCCTTTCTCTCTAAATCTTTGAGACATCATCGAGAGATCCTCAGAATGGGTCATTGAGATAAATAATAAGTAAAAATCAAAGACAAACAGGCAGTGTTATCTATATCTCTTGCTAGTTTAATATAGCTAAGGTGATTTCTGATGTTGATGCCATTGTAGGAAGGATACATCCTAGGACATGTCGATCAGGTGTTTTGACTAAGATTGTGTGACAAGTTGTTAATATAAACGCCACTAACTCATTTACATATGATCTAGACTCTAGATTTTGATATTGAAGTTCTCACTTTACGACTTGCGACACTTGTTTTGCCAAAGGTTGAAGGTGACAATTGATTTATTATGGGTGAAAGCTTATTGTGAGTGAAAGTGAAGTGGGATGGATGGTTTTAGAGTTTTCTAGAATATTTCAATTTTTTTGATATTTTGAAAATGTTTTGAGGTTGTTTTTGGTCTTTTTGAAAGTTTATGAATGTTTTGGTTTTTGATTTTTTTTTAGATTGTTTAAGGTTTTTTCAATGTTTTCCACTATTTTGGGATTTCAATTTTCAAATGTTTTTGTGTTTTTTAGTTTTCAAATGTTTAGGGTTTTCTGTGTTTTCAAATGTTTTGGGATTTTTCCAAGTTTTCAAATGTTTAGGGGTTTTCTGAGATTTCAACCAAGAACCTAAACTAAAAGACTATCCTAGGGGCCTCGGGGGCTGATCAAAGATTAGCCTTGCCTACGTTATACACGTAGAAGCCTTGTAGTTTGATTGCCTTGACTTATTGGTGATGGGATATAAACAATTGATGGATTGTCAGTTTATTATGATGGACTCCTAAAGGACTGTGGGGGCACATCAATGATGGCCTTTCCTATGTTCAAGCTTAGAGACTCGTAGTTCGACATGGTACTATTTTTGGATTTTTGATGTTTTGACCTATTTAGGGATTTTGATGTGTTTTGGATGTTTTGGATTTTGACTTTACAATTTTTTGAATGTTTTTGGATTTTAGCTGTATAGGATTTTGATGTTTTTGGATTTTTTGGATTTTGTGAGTGTTTTTGGATTTTGATGAGGTTTTATGATTTTTTTTGGGATTTTTGATGAGTTTTCAAATAACCTTAAGATATAGAAGAACCTAATCCAAACCATAACAAATTTCCCCCCAACGTGATGCAATAGAATACCTCGATATAGGGAGGAAAAATTGACCTTTGGAATATGCCAACTAGTACTAAGGGGAATACGATACTTCACAATATCAAGCTATGATTCAAACGTGGATGGGTAATGGAATAAATAGGATGAATGATGCGATGGATGGATGTGATGTAAAGAATGATAGGATAAAGAGTCGAAGATAGATGGAGGTGCTTTATTTACGCAAGGCGCATGTTTTCCAGGTTTTCACCAAGATACTTGCCCAAAGCGCCACCGAAGTGGTTTTCACTAGAGGACAATTTTTTTTCTTTACTATTTTCAATCCTTTTTCTTATTTTTTTAATTTTCTTTTTGTATTTTTAGATTTTACACCCTTCAAGCCTAGGCATAAAACTTTTTAAGATGCAGACTATTGATTGGTTCCTGCAAGGTTCACCTTCAGGTGTTGATAGTTGATAAGCTCCTAATCCATAACTTGTTGTGACAAAAAATGGACCTAACTAGTTAGGTTCAAACTTTCCTTTACTGTCCTGATCTAGAATGTTCTTCTGATTCTGCTTTAGGACAAGATCCACAAACTAGAAAGATCGACTCTTGATCTTCTTGTTATAGCTCCATTTTAGTCAATTATGATATTCTTGCAAGTGATTAAGGGCATCAAGGTGATACTCATCCAGGAGTTCTAGCTCATTTAGTCGAGATACTCTATACTATTCATCAGTGATAAGATTTTGTAGTGATACTCGCAGTGAAGGAAGCTCGACCTCGATAGGTAGGATGGCTTTTGATCCATAAACTAAGGAGAAAGGGGTTGCACCTGTAGGTGTGCAGATACTAGTTTGATAGGACCAAAGGACAAGATTTAACTGCAGATGTCAGTCACGACCACCTTCATTGACTATTTTCTTTAGGATTTTCAGAATGGTCTTGTTTGTAGCCTCAACTTGACCATTTCCCTAGGGGTAGTATAGGGTTGAGAACCGATGTTGGATGTTAAATTGTTGGCATAGCTCTTTCACATCCTAATTCTTGAAGGGTGTTTTGTTGTCGGAGATAAGGGCTTGTGGAACACCATAATAGAAGATAAGGTAATTCAGGATAATTTAGCAATTTGCTTCCTTGTTATGTAGGTCATAGGAATGGCTTCTACCCACTTGGTAAAGTACTCAGTGGTCGTTATGATGAAATTATGACCATTATATGAGGTGGGAGTAATTTTCCCTATGAGGTCAAGCCCCCACTGTGAGAAAGGCCAAGGTGTGACCATTGGTTGTAACTCCTGAGATGGAGCATGAATAAGATCTCCATGCTAGTGGCACTAGACACACTTCTGCACATATTGATGAGCTTCTCTTTCTATGGTTGGTTAGTAATATCTCGTCCTCAACAATTTCTTAGATAAATTCATACCACTAGAATGGGAACCAAATATGCCATCATGTACTTCTGTTAAGGCGGTCAAGGCTTTCTCTTGGTTGAGACATCATAGTAATGTCCCCTCGATGCTTCTATAGTAAAGGGTATCACCTAGGATCATGAATCAGGATGCCTTTTTAACAAAGGTTTTCTTAAGATTGGAGGTGATATCGAATGGGAGGGTTCCTTTGCTAAGGTAGGTGAATATATCATGATACCACGAGGAACTAGGACCAACGATTACACACGTGAACTCAAATTTTGGGATTTCTAAAGCTAGTATGAGAAGTTGTTCTACCAAGAGTTCACATTGAAGGATGTTGTGCGACATGTCTAACAATGATCCAATTGTTTCCATGGCATATGCTGCCCAATTGTTCATGTGAGGAATCTTCTCAAAGGTTATATCTATGAAAAATTCCTTGAGACCTTCTACCATCTTCTTATAAGGAGTAAGCTTATCATCCTTGGTTTGGTAGCCATCATTGACTTGATTGACAATCAGTTGTGAGTCCCCATAGACTTTTAACTCTTGGATCTGCCATTGAACTACTATTCTTAGACCTGTTATTAGAGCTTCATACTCAACAATATTATTGGCACAACAAAATGATAACCGGTATGACTTTGGAATATAGTCACCTTGAGGGGTGATAAAGAGAATACCCGCCCCTGATCCATGTTGGGTAAATGATCCATCAGAGTACATTTTCCATTGATTTGATGTATTGACAAGGAACACTGATTCATCAGGAAATTCATATATCAAAGGGTTCTCTGCATATATAGGTGCTTCTACTAGTTGTTATGCGATCACTTGTCCTTTGATTTCCTTGTGCTCCATGTACTCTATGTCAAACTCAGTCAATATTATTACCCATTTGGCCATTCGCCCAGTGAGAGTAGCTTTGGATAATAGGTATTTCAAAGGGTTGATCTTTGCAATAAGATTGATTTGATGCGACAACATATAATGTCTAAACTTTTATGAAGCAAAAACCACCACTAAGCATGCTTTCTCAATGGATGATCAATTCATTTCATAGCCTACCAAGGTCCTTTTGATGTAATAGATGACTCTTTCCTTTCTGTTTTCATCATGTTGTGCTAGAAGCACACCTAGTGTTGTTGATGTTGTTGATATATATAGGATCAAAGGCTTGTTTGGTATTAGCAGCATGAGCACTAGAGGTTTCAATAGGTAGTCCTTGATTTTCAGGAAGGATTTATCACACTTATCATCCCACTTATAAGTTATTCCTTTATGGAGAAGATACAAGAAAGGGTGAATTTTATTTGATAATCATGCTATGAACCTCCTGATGGACTATAACCTTCCTTGTAACCCTCTCATCTGCTTCAATGTTTGTGGTGGTTCCATGTCTAGGATGGCTTTCACTTTTGTTGGATCAATTTATATCCCTCTTTGTGACACAATATATCCAAGAAGCTTCCCTAATGTAACCCCGAAGATAGACCTTTATGGATTCAACTGTACCTTATACTCTTTGAGTCTGTCAAAGATGGGTCCTAAGACTTCTATGTGCTCACTCCTTTTCTTTGACTTGTCCAAAATATCATCCACATAGTGTTCAACTATTTTGTGGATCATATCATGAAAGATGAGGGTTATTGCTCTTTGATAGGTTGCTCCTGTGTTCTTTAGCCCAAACGACATCATGTTCCAACAATATGTTCCCCATGGACAAGTCTGTGCAGTTTTGTGTTGATCCTCCTTGGCCATCATGATTTGATTATAGCCTGAAAAGTTGTCCATTAGTGATAGCATTTCATGTTCAACTATTAGGTCAACAATGATGTCGATGTTAGGAAGAGGAAAATCATCCTTTGGGCATACTTTTTTTAAGTCTTTAAAATCCATGCATATTCTAATGCCCCCAATGGGTTTGGATAATGGTACCAGGTTGGAAACCCACTCAAGATAATCAATCAGTCAGATAAATCCAATGTCAAGAAGCTTTTGTAACTCTAGTTTCACCAAGAGTGTTATTTGAGGGTGCATCTTTCTCAATTTTTGCTTCACTGGTTTGGATTCAGGGTAGACTGCTAAATGATGCATATCCACTTCTGGATCTAGCCCTGGCATATCTGTGTATGACCATGCAAAGTTGTCTCTTCACTCTTTTAGGAATGCTGCTAGGTTTTTCAATTCTTCATCCAACAAGGATTCAACATAAAAAGTTATCTTTGGTACCTCTTCTATTCCCACATTTATTGGCATGGCCTTTTCTGCTAACACTGCTGAATTTTTTGGATGCATTGCACTAAGGGGGAGATTGAATCCCTCATCCTTGGGTGCCTCAGAGAGGTTTTCACCCTCGGATGCATCCTTTCTTCTTACTATTTTAGGATCAAAAAGTTCCATAGTGTGGTTTTCACTCAAAGATCTGCATGTTATTTTCATGTCATCAATTTTGCGACTGAAGGATTCAATCATCTCCCTATAGTACACTTATGTGTCTAGCTCTATGTCAAAAATAGCTTTGTGATCTACCCATGGTAAGTTATCATGAAGTGCCATGAATTATGAGATCACTTCATCATTTTTGAATAATTCTAGAATCAGTGGTCCTCGTTGGTCCCAGTCAATGAGTTGGGGATATACTAGGCTTATTTTAGTGGTTTAGTCATTTGGGGTGAAAGATATTGTGGATATCATGAAAAGATATTTATTCTCAAATAAGTCAGCAACATTGACAGGGAAATTGTCGAGGGTTGTATCATGGGATGTTGGTAACCAAGAGGAATTCTTAGCCCATTTAGCAGAAGTACCTTTTCCAAGAATGGTAACCTTGCTAGTAGTACATCCTAATCCAAGATTCTTAGGATGTTTCTCAAGAATGATGGGTTCTAGCAAACCATTATCATTTTGTCCTAGCTTTTTGTTCTTGTTGTACCCCCAACCCTTCGTTAGCTACACGCCTTTATTGTCATCTTCCATGGGAAGAACGGGCACAAGTCGGTCATCTTGATAGAGTAGTCTAGAGACATCTTCCTCATTGATATATTCTTTGTTCAAATACCCCCATTTGGTAAAGGTGGTAGATGAAAGCTTTACTATTTCATTCACTTTGTTGATAGGTATGGGTTTCCCATGAGATTTGGGAGAAAGAGGTATCTCTCCCAACACAAAAGTGTCCTTCATTAGTTTATAATCTCCACAACCATCATCCTAGATCACTGCTTTGATGTCGGGAATGTTCTACACAATGGGTGTTTTTATTTATGAGGTAGATTAAAGGGATGATGGGTCAACAAATGAGGAGGTTGATGTAGGCCCTTCATCATTTTTAGGGATCTGGGGTATTTTGTAAAACTTGGCCTCAAGGTTCTAGTAGTAAAAAGGCTCAGAATCTCCATGGATGGTATCTTCTCTGTCCTCAAAAGAAAATTTTACACATTAGTGATAGGTTGAAGCTACAAATTTTAGGGCATGAATCCATGGTCGACAAAGCAAGATGTTGTATGGGAGATCAAGGTCTAACACTTGGCATGTGGTCTCAACAATGATGGGTCCCACTTGAATGGGTATCATGATGATGCCTGATGATATCCACTCTTGATCGTCATCTACTCTAATGGTTGTACTTTTTTCTTTCTCAATAGCATCCTCTGGGTAACCCAAGTTCTTGATCAACTGAAGGGTGCAAATGTTTAGACAACACCTCCATCTACTAAGACTCTTTTAACCTTGTTCTTATGAACAATGACCTCAAGGTGTAAAGAACAGTTATGAGATGGCTACGATGGTAGGTCTTGTTTCAAGAAGGTGAGAAGATTAGGGATAGTGATATGCCCTACCATAGCTTGAAAATGATCAGTATGAATATTTCAGGGACAAATGATTCAGATAAAGCTTTCTCTAATATTTCCCTATGTACAGGAGATAGCCTCAAGAGTTCCAAGATTGAGATTTGGGTGGGATTCTTCTTTAGTTGGTCAAGTAGAATGTAGTTACTAGGGTTGGATGTTGGCAATATATGTTGTACCCTAGGTTGGGATGAGGATCCTTGGATGGTAACTTTTCCACATTGTGTGGTAACTCCACACTTCACACTAGGCCCTTTGATGGTGATGACGGTAATGACATTATCACAAGAGGTGACTACATTAGAATAGACATGATACATGTTATTGTAAGTTTTCCATTTTCCATTGTCATTCCCTTTGTTGTGATCTGGCATAGGGTTCTTGTATATCTTGAGATCTTGGTTGCTAACTAGTGCTTCAACAAATATGGCTTCATTATCTATAAGATCTTGGATAATATTTTTGAGCCTCATACAGTTCGACATTTTGTGTCCCTTAATTTTGTGAAGGTCACAAAGATCTTTTTCATTATACCAAGGAGGTTTATCTTGTGGTTCTTGGTAGTTCTCGAAATTGGGAAGGGTGATCAAATTTGACTCTACCAATTTCTTCATGATGGATTCAATAGGTTCCCCCAAATGTGTGTATTTGCATTTAGGATAGTTGTTCCAATTGGGGGTTCATCTTTGTTGAGTTTCGATGTTGTTGAATTGATTATTTTGTAGGGTGATGTTGTTTTTTGTACAATTTGTGTGATGGTTGGTTGGTTGGTATTTGGCCTAGGAGCACTTATAACCACTTTATCATCCACCACACCA
The DNA here is from genome assembly GCA_007258455.2 of Sequoia sempervirens. Taxonomy (NCBI): domain Eukaryota; kingdom Viridiplantae; phylum Streptophyta; class Pinopsida; order Cupressales; family Cupressaceae; genus Sequoia; species Sequoia sempervirens. The sequence continues at coordinate 84,515 of VDFB02300216.1, forward strand.
TCATTCATTACATTCTTGTTCTTAGCTCAGACACAAGGCTTGTCGTTCAAACTAGTTGATGAGTGGTTGTCTTTGTATGCTTGGGTATTTCCCTATGAGATTAGGGCTCTCTCGATGTTAAGGGACCTAGGGACAAGCTTGTCGTAAGTGGTGATACATTGCATTTTTAGATGAAAGGATAGATCTAGATCAACATTCGTGATGATAATCCCCACTTGTTGTTCGTCAGGGATGGGCCACTTGCTTTTGCTAGCTCTTTTTCTCCATAATTGCAATAAATTGGTGAATGATTCTCCTTTATTTTTCTTGAGTGTATATAACTCCTCCAAGCTCACATACATGTCAAGATTGAAGGAGAAGTGGTCAATGAATTTATCAATGATTTCTTAAAATGTTTTGATTCTTGTAGGAAATTGTGAAAACCAATCCATGGCAAGACTTGTTAAACTTCGTGGGAAGAGGCACATTAAGTAAGAATCATTGTACGCTTCCTCCAAGCACATGATGTTGAATTCCTTGATGTGGTCTATAGGATTTCTTCTCCCTTTGTATTTATCAAATTTTGGGACCTCAAAGCCAAGAGGGAAAGGCACCATGGTGATGTTTCTGTCGAATGGATAAGGACATAAGTTTTGTTGTGCATGGGGCTTCCTTGTATTGCCCATTTGCATGCCCTACATTTGTTGCATTAGTGACTTGAGTTGGGATGCTACGTCATCTTATGGATTTGGTGGAGGAACATATGTTGTATATGGTGGGATGGTAGATGAGTTATAAGTGTGAGTTTGATATGATGGGGTGTTAAATGGGGTGTATGGTGGTGTGGGATATTGTGAAGATGATAGTGGTGATGGTGTGTATGTTCCTAAGGTATTTGGATTGATGACGTTCTATTGGGGGTTGTAGTATAAATCCTATTGTGGTTGTTGTTGTTGGGAATATTGTTGAGCTAGTAAGGCTTCTTGTTGGGCTTGTTGTTGTTGTTGTTGTGCTACAAGGGTGGCTTGTTGTGCTTACTAGTGTTGTTGGGATGCTAGGGCTACTTGTTGTTGTTTTTGGGTTGCTAGGGCTACTTGTTGTTGTTGTTGTGTTGCTAGAGTTGCTTGTTGTTGTTGTTGTGTGGCTAAGGTTGCTTTCTATTGTTGTTGTTGATGTGCTGCTAGGGCTGCTTTATGTTGTTGTTGTTGTTGTTGTGTTGCTAGGGCTGCTTGTTGTTGTTGTTGTTGTTGTGCTGCTAGGGCTGCTTGTTGTTGTTGTGCTACTAGGGTTGTTTGTTGGGCTTGCTATTGTTGGATGTCTTGTTGATAAGCCTATTTTGCTTGTTGTAAAGCTAGGGCATGCACTTGCAATGTAGGATCATCTAGTGGTTGGGACATCTATGATGGGTTTTGAGTTGATAATTTGAGTGGGTTGTTGGTGGATGATGAGTGGTTCGGGGTTACCTTGGTTTAAAATTCTATGTAGAATGGTGGATTGAGATGGAGGAATGTAAGTTTGAGGTCCCATTGTATTTTGCATGACATGGGGGACCAATGGTAATGATGATGATGGCACCATTGGGTATTGTGATGGTAATGACACACTTGGACCTTGAATTAATTGATTGAAAGGGTTCCCTTGAGTGATGGGTAGGGGGTTCCCTTGTGGTACTTGAGGTGGGATCAAGGTAGTACCTTGGTTGATGGGATTTGTAACCAAGGCATTATTTTGACTTGGGTGGATGATGGATGGGATGAAGGTGTTTTGTGAAACCAAAGGGATGGATGCACCAATGGGATGATTGGATGAAGATGTCCCTTGTTGTGTTAAGGGTTGATTCTATGTAAGGGTGTTGACATGCCCTTGTTGGTCTATGTGAGAAACTTGGTCCATACTACCTTGTGTGACATTGGGAATATTTGTGGTACTTGTGGAAATGGATGAGGATGGTTTCCCTCAAAATGTCGAGGTAGTCATGGAGTTATGGAGTGTAAGTGGTTTACATGTGGATGTAAAAGGGTGTTTTGGAATGGTGGTGGAAGATGGAGGTGGGGCACAAAATGTAGGTGTCCAAGTGGTGGTTTGTGGAGGATTGGTGGCTAAAGTACCCACAAGTGTATTGCTTTCCAAAGGAAGAGTGTGACCAAAGTCCTTAGCAGGACTAGTTGCAAGACTAAGGGTTTGTTTTTGACTTGGCCCTAGTGATGGAGTTGATTGAGGCATGGATGAATTCAAGCCTTGCATCAAGTTTTGTGCTGAAAGGATGGGGGAATTGAAGTCATTTTCTCTGAGGCTTGAAGTTCTTGTTTGTACTCAAGGAGTTCTTCCTTAGTAAGCTCAAAGGGATTTTTTGTAACGTCCTCTACCTCATATGGTCTCAATGGAGTATGGGGTTGTTGCGAAGGGGTATATTGACTTCTTGGATCGAATTCTTGAGGGTTGGTATCACTTATGGTAGATGGTACTTTGGTTTTCTCCATGATTCTCTTGTGTTGCGATCTCCTTGTACCATAAATTGTGGGTCACCTATGGGAGAGTTTTGTTGGGATTTGTAATGTTTGAACTCTCTAGTTGGCTCAAATTTTGGTAGAAGGTACACTCTAAGTCATTTTGGAGCAATGGTGTGGGAATGGGGGATGAAAAGGTGAATGATATGGGGAGTGATCTTTGCAATGTTTTGGGGACAACACTTTTGGACAAAAGAGGTTTGATTGTCTTGATAAAGATGATAATGAACTCATAAATCTTTAAGGTATACTTGTGACCTTCAAGATAAACTAGTCCAAAAAGGTGATAACTAAACTAAATGCATGGAAAAGGATTCATTTCACACACAAATTAGCTAAATTAGAGTTTTTTGGTTGATTGATGTCTAAGTCCAAAGAGTGTTAGTGTGTTCAAGAGTTTACAAAGTTTGGTGAAGTGAAAGGTGAAATATGTTGAAGGGTGAATGAAGTGTTTGACCCAATGATGTTAACCTGGAGTGAACCTTTTACTTTACAAGACCACGGTGGTGAGAAAAATGCATTACCCTAAAGTAACTCAAACCCAAAAAATCAATATTGATTTAAATGATAGGGACAATTTGGACATATAAATCTTGGTCACCCAACAAAGGGTGAGAATAAAAATTTCTTATCAAGTTGTCCCGATTGTGGTAAAGCTTCAAGGTTCATTTTTTGATGAACCTTAAACTATGATGTCTATGTTTGAAATGGTGGAATGTGGACCTTATTTTGGGGATTTTGATTTTGTGGGAGATCATGAAGATAAGCACAAGATCCTTAAAAGAGGATATTTATTGCCACACAGGAGGTGGTAATATGGGCCTTCCGGCCACAATATCGGCTTTTTCCTCTTGTTTGTCTAAGAATTTTTTCACGTTTCTCCATTGGCTTGGTGTTTTGTTTGTTTCAAAATTGAAGCTCCTTAAACTACTAATTATATATGTTTGTTCTCCTTCAATTAGTTCAAAGTTTGGTTGTATGATAGTAGGCATAAGGTTTGGTTGTTCAACCAGAGTGATCGGATGCCAAATGGTCATGTGTGGGGTTCAATTTGTCAATATATTTATCTTGCTTAAATGAATTTATTTTTACCACAAACACTTGTCTTGCTTAAGTTTCAAACTAAATGTCTATGTCAAAAACACCATTTATTTCACAAGGTCCATTATGTGAAAGTCATTAAGTTAGAGCCATAGTTGCCTATGTTAAATTTGGTCCAAGTATGGATTGAGATGTAAACCAAAATATTTAGAAGTCTCTAAGGATAGAAATCCTTAGGACAAGCATCAATATCAAGGTTTTTCAAAGGGTGTCCATACTTAGACCAAAGGGTTTGAAATTTGGAGGAAACTTTGTTGATGTTTTTTTTTGCAATGTTCTAGAACCAAGCAAGTGTTTAACTAACTCACAAGCATTCACAATCCTAGTTTGAGTGGGTACATATTTCTTAGTAGGCTTACCATCATCCCCTAAGAGATGATTAATTTGTGAAGATGGAATAGACAAATAGGTTGTCAAGGAAATGTAATGTACTCTTGACACACCAAGAAAAAGAGTCCCTTCCCTATTTTCTTTATTGCCTCAAAATTGAACATGTACCTAAGTAACTTCTTGGAACAGTGCTTTTCCAATGCACTACCTTAAAATACGCTTTGGAAATGGACTTGGTTAGCCACTACAAATAAGATTTTTAATGACCATATTCAGGATAAATTGGTGATATACATGTGGTGATTCACTCAATTAAGAGACCTCCTAGCCCTTAGAAACATCTAACAGTTTTAATGTATCACATGGATACTAAGGGAGACATTTGTCGGTATAGGACAACAACACTAGTTGGTTAATGACTTTAGTCACAACCAATTATTTTTATAGCAGACCAAAATGAAAGCACCGCTTGGGTCGTTCCCTCTCACAAGTTGGAAGGCGGGCCCTCTAAAGGTAAGACAATTTGTGAAGCTTAAAATGATTTTGTCACCCAAGATTGCCAAAAGGTGCAAGGGGAGAGGATAGGCACTTCCAAGGAGAAAAGTATACTTGTGTTTTTTTCTTCACCCAAGGTCACGTGAAGTGCAAGGGGAGAGGATACACACAACAAACACACACAAGAAAATTAGACACACACTCATTTTAACCTTGACAAGCATAATGAGTTCGTTTTAAGCACCAAATGAAGTGTTGGATTTTTTTGTTCAATTTTAAGCCAACATTGTAAAATCAGGATATGAGGGCTCATTTTTAACCAATTTGAACGTTTATTTTAAACCAAAAAGGAAATTTAGTTGGTCCTAAACATGAAATAAAGCATCATAAATAGGTTATAATTGCCCCATAAGTGTAAAAATGCTTGTTTACAATATACAATCAAATGATGATATGCTCCTTCACTTCAAATTTTATTGCCCAAACCTACAAAACCAGTTAACCTAAAAAATAAAAACCAAAAGTCAATGACATGTTAACAATCAGATGAAATCAAAAAATTAAAACACATGTCAAAATTCAAGTTTTGTTTTCTTTACCAATAAATAGTGACACTAAAATCAATTGCATTGTTGAATTTCCATCAAATGTGTTGCCATAATAAAATTCGTGATGTGATAAAAAATGAGTTCAACATTGCTATTTTAATTAAGCGGTGACGAAATTTAATAGGGCATTGATGAATTAATTGTACATCTTTTTTTCAAACCAAAGTGCGTCGCTGTATAGTGACACGTCCCAAGTGTGTTGTTGATTTTGATGAAAGTGCATCGTTGAACTTGAAAACACAATAAAACTAAAATCTAAAGAGAAATTTGTCATATTCAATTAGTACTACCCTCCTAGCACCAAAATGTGACCAATGACATAGTATAGGTTAACTACACTTGATCCATACAGATTCAAAGCATATTTAAACCACTAAGAATCAATCCCAATAAGATCATTCAATTTAAACAAAGTGAAGAAGCCATTAAAACTAACATGCTAAAACATAAAAGCTTGACAAAAATCTATTCTAAGACATTAAAACTTATCCTATTGTGGGAGTGGTGTCGCATTGATGTGGAATGGCGACCCTTCCCCAATCCCTTGGACAATGAGCTCGTTTCAATCAATTTTATTGAAGAAAACTGATGAAACAAGCTCATTGTCCAAGGGATTGGGGAAGGGTCACCATTCCACATCAATGCAAAATGAGCTTGTTTCAATAAGTTTTATTGAAGAAACTGATGAAATTGATGAGAGATGTGTTGTAAAACATGATGAAAGCTATTTTAATATGATAAAAAGCTAAGATGATTGATATAAATGTGGGCAAAGCTATTCTAAGTGTATGCAAGATTTAAAGATGCAAGTCCTAATTCCAAAATATGTTAAATGAATGCAACTAAGTTACCATGGAAGCCATTAATGGATTCTTTAAGCTACTATGATCAAGATTTAAACTAAAATGCTAAAAATATGGTAAATATGGATGCAAATGAGAGTGATTTTAACAACATAAGTTTACTATTAAAATATGGATCCCTATTCAATAGATGCAAGGTCTATTTATAGAATAGGCAAAAAAAAATTGATGGTCAAGATTGAAAGAATCAATCAATGGTCAGAATGGAAAGAAGATGGAAGCATGGACCATGGATTCCCATCAAGGGTTGAAAATGCAAGTTGATATTTAATCAAGGGCTCACAATCATCCAAAGAAGCAAACTTTCAAAACTTGCTCAAGAAGTTTGTTGAAAGTTTGTTACAAGGAAGAATATTCATTTTTTCAAATGAGTGAAGAGGGGAAGAATATTCCATGAGAATATTGCCTTTTGGAGGAATGTGCAAAGGAGGAATATTCTCAAGGATTATTCCCTTGCAAGTGGGAGAGTTAGAATTAATTAATAATTTGATAATTAAAAAAAAGTTTCAATTATGCAAATTAGGGGAATTTAGGATATTCATTAAATAATTAACTTATTTAATGAAAAGGGGTCAAAATGACATTTAATTAAATAATTAATATTATTTAATTAAATGAGAGGACTTAGGGTGTTAAAATTAAATATTTTGATTTATCCATTTTAACAGGATGAAAGGTTAGCATGAAAGGGGTAGGAATTAACCTAATTAGATTAATTAGATTAATAGATGAAAATGATGTAATTAATTAAATAGCTAGGCTAATTTAATCAATTAAGTGAAAAGAGGATGGGTTTTAGGAAAAAACGGTGTTAGTATATCATATTTGAGTGTGCATATCATTTGGGACATTTTTGAGTGTCTACACTTATCAACCCATTCATCACTATTAATTAAGCTAACACATTATCCTCTTTAATTAAATAATTATTTAATTATTTAATTATTTCATCATTTTCCACCATCAACACTTTTTAATTATTTAATTAAATTACCATTTTCTTCCAACCACTCTAATTATTTATACTTTTATTTATTTAATTATTTATAATTTTATAATTTTATTTATTTAATTATTTATAATTTTCTTCCATATACATTGATTAAATAATTTTTAATTAAATTCTCAATTTTTGCTATCCACATTAATTAAACAATTTTAATCATTTAATTAACTAATGCTTCCTCTAAAATTAAATAAATTATTTAATCTATTTAATTTGTCTTTTCTATCTTCAAGTTCTTCTAAAAATAAATAAAATTGATATTTTATTTATTTCCTAAGTATATCTTCATCTTATGCACATGAAATTAAATAAATTTATTTGATATTCTTCTATCTTCTAATTTAGTGAGTTGACTAAAAATCAACCTCAGTTCACTCACTCACTCTCACCTCACTCAATCATGCATCTAATCATCTAATCCATTTAGCCACTTAACTCAACATATCAACCTCTTATCTTGGCCCATGTTACTTGCATGTTCATCATGATCTATCAACCAATCTCATCCATTGATCTCTCAAATCATCCTACATCATTGATTAGGTATTTATGAAAGCTATAAAACACCCATCATTTAGCCATTCAAATCTCCCCACGAATCTTGAAATCACTCCACGAATCCTAAAATCTCTCCATGAATTTTGAGAAATCAAGCCAGCTTTGATGAAACACACACTTATAATGTGAGGGGGGTGAATCGGTATAGATTAAAACTTTACTCCTTATCTTAATCAAGCATACCAATTTTTTTCAAGCCCTAATTATCCATAACAATATCATCCATGCAAGATGTAGTAATTAAGAGCATGAACAAGCGACACATAATTTTACGTGGGAACCCTTATGGGAGAAAACCATGAAAAAATCTTGCTAGCATAAATCTTCGTACAAAATTCATAGGCACCAACCCATTGGAGACTCTAATCCCCACCACTAGGCACCAACTCAACAAGAGACTCCAATCTCTTCAACAAGATGCTCCAACCTCATGATCTCCACAAGTAGGAGACTTCAACCTCCACAAGAATATGATGATAATTTAATTTGCAACATCCTTACCACCTTCACATAGATCTACCAAATTTTCTTTCATAAATCTATAATGTATTCTTCCCAAAACTGCAATAATGTCTTCACTAAACCTGCAATAATATCTCCACTAAATTTAAAATAATTTCTTCATGAATCTGTCATAATGTCTTCACAAATCTACCACAAATTAATCTTTAGATTTGTTATTGTATAGAAATATATTCATTAAAATATTTCCTTCAAATGGCCTTCACAATGTCTTATTATATCTCTTCCAAGGAGGGTGACTCTTAGAAAAGACACATTTTTTTTCCAAGAGAGACAACCTTTCTTTTATAGGCACCCCTTCACCTAGGTCGGCCAACATTAATAATTCTTTTATTTTATTTTTTTCTTCACCATGGTGCGTGCACCTATCTAGGAGGTCATCCCACTTTGGAAGGCCCTAAAAAAATATAAAAAATATATATTTTTTAAAATATAATTACCCCTAAATAGGGCGGCTCCAAGAGGGAGGTTATCTAAGTTATTTTATTTTTAATTTTTCAATTTAAACCTCCAACATAGGTCGGACCATGTGCCCTTTCAATCCTTTGACATCAATGACAACATTTTTCCAAAAGTATTTGTTTTCATTTTGTGAATCAAGGTTATGCTAAGCTAAGAGAAATCCATACTATCATTTACAACATTTCATCACATTCAATGGAGTAAGGTTAGGAACATTTGAGGAGGTAAAATATTTTAATTTGATTTACTTCTATTTTTTATGCATACACACATATACCGCATCCTTCACAACCTCTTACATATCACATCTATACCAACACACATATACCATACACTTCACAATCAACTACATCCAAAATACCCATAAATAACTACATCCTAAATGATTCACACTCCTCTACATTCAATAACTAATATTCCCCATTTAACATTCACACTAGCACACATATCCCTCAATCTCATAATTTCTCATACAATTCAGTCAACATTCCACAAAATCAATCATACATACCAAAAAAACAACCATTTATCCCCTCATATAGAATTTGAGAACATCAATCACACATCCCACAAAATCAATCATCTATCCCCTCATCTAACATTTCACAACATCGATCATACATCCCACAAAATCAATCATATATCCCCTCATCTAACATTTCACAACATCAATCATACATCCCACAAAATCAATCATTTATCCCCTCATCTAACATTCCACAACATCAAACATACATCCCACAAAATCAATCATCTATCCCCTCATCTAACATCAAGCATACATCCCAAAAAATAAACCATCTATCCCTTCATATAACATTTCAAAACATCAATCATACATCCCACAAAATCAATCATATATCCCCTCATCTAACATTTCACAACATCAATCATACATCCCACAAAATCAATCATCTATCCCCTCATCTAACATTCCACAACATCAAACATACATCCCACAAAATCAATCATCTATCCCCTCATCTAACATTTCACAACATCAAGCATACATCCCAAAAAATAAACCATCTATCCCTTCATATAACATTTCAAAACATCAATCATACATCTCACAAAATCAATCATCTATCCCCTCATCTAACATTCCAAAACATCAATCATACATTCCTTCAAATTACAACATCTCACAACAACAATCATCTATCCCCGAGTATCACAATCATTCATTTAATACATCTAATATTCTACAACATCAAACATTGACCCCTTCACATTTCACCTTTCAACATCAAATCGACATGTCCATCATCAAACCCATTAATGACTTGGCATGAAAAATCCAACGCTTGCATAAGAATATAACTGGCATGGAACTTGTCCATACAAAGAAAATAATACACTTGAAGGCATATGTCCTTATCCATTGAATCGATTAATTCCAATGATACCTTTCCCTCACAAATTTGAAATGCCAAAACTTGACAAGTATAAGAAAGGGGAGATCCATGATAGCATATACGATAATTCTACATAGCTTTCTTAGAGGTTTCTTACAATGACATACTTAATGTACCTCTTTCCATGAAGTTAAGGAGCACAAGAAATAGAATGGTTCTCTCATTTACCACATGACATCAATACCTTTAATGAACTACAATAAAAATTCATCAATCATTTCTCCTACAATATTGAACATGAAGTCAATATGACTGATTTATGCAACACCAAACAAAAGAATGGAGAAATATTAATTGCCTTCCTACAATAATGAAAGAACATGGCAAGCAAGTTCCCATGGCCTATTCTCAAAAAACAACTTGTGCACATCTTCATCCAACACCTAAACTAGGAGCTGAGCTTTCACTTACAAGTCCAATGTGATAACACATTTGATGAAATCATAGAAAAGAGAATAATCATCAAAAAAAATCTCATTAGGAAGGGTCTTGTAAAAATCTATAAGGAAAATAAGGACAATGGCCCTCAATCTAATGAGAAACCTTTCCTATGGGCTAAAAACTTGCAACCATAATCAAACACACAATCATCATTTAACATGCAACAAAACACTCAAGGTGTCATCATTCCTAAAGGAGCACCTAGGAAGAACTTTATGCCACAATGAAAATACACTCTAGGGGAGCCTATCAAATTGATCTTATGAAAATTGATCTAATCCAATCTTATAATGTTACCAAAATTTAGACACTATGAATCTCAATTCAAACCCTCGTGATATAGAGATAATGAATACTGTGAATATCATAGGGATGAAGAACATAAGACCCCTAATTGTATAAAATTGAAAAATATCATTCAGTATTTATTGACCAAGGTGACATCACCATTGAAGATCATCTTGACAATCCATCCAAAAATAATCACATCAACAATATCCATAGCTCACATAATGATAAATTAGGCATATATCATAGTACTTTTCCAAGCATGATCAAAATAATCCATCTATGTCTAACAATGGCTCATCCCAAAATAATTTCATTAATAATAGTCATGGCCATAACATATTTGCCTCATTGGACTCCATTATAGGTCGTCTTGAAGGAGCTTTCCCACAAGAATCCTTCATCTCTCCTTCCAATCCTTCATCCCCAAAACATTTTCAACATCAATCCACACCATCCCCATCAAACAACTCATCCAACAATGACACCTTTCAAGATTTTCTCCAAGGGCTATCCACGTTAAAAAATAATGAAATCGAAGCTAATCCAATCCTTGCTAAAGACCCTAACTATGATCAAGAAATCCTAGACCAAACACGATTATGCATCACATCACCTATCGTGACCACTCCAAAGAGTATTATTTAAAATCCATTACAACCATACCAACATAATAAGGCCATCCAAGAGTCACTTATTCATACATCATTATTAGAATCAAATCTATTTCAAGAACACAATCCAAAGAATAAAGAAACAAGCCCTGAAATGAATCAAGATCAAGTTACCCAAATCCTCCTTTCTCATCTTATCACTGATCAAGATCCCATCTCTCTAGACTTTCTTGATGATCCCATTATCCCTTTCCATTCCACCCATGATCCCAAAAATAAATTTGACTCCATCCATATTCCAATAACCTTCACTTTCGTAGATGAGACACCTAGTTCCCTTGGACTTATAGATGATCTCCCCCTTGTTCATTCAGAACAAGAATATTTATCTCCAAACATATTTGAAAATGATGAAGCTATAGTTGAGTTCACGAGACTCCATGATGATATTCCAATAGATGACCATGAAGAGGGTTTTCATATCAACTTTGAGGCAACAACATATTTTTTGAAACAAGATAACTTCCTTAGTCCTCAAACTCATGTTGAAGATATTGATCAACAAACTACTATGGATCCAATCCACATCTCACATAATGATGAAGGAACAAGAATGAAGAAAGAGAAAGCACCAGTATCTTATCAGCTCGAATCACTCATTTTTATAAAAAATAATTTCTTACATATGATATTATAACCACTAATGATGATTCCGAACAATAAAAACGAGAGTTAGCATCTTGTCTCCAAAACAATACATATCCTATTGCAAATAGAATCTATTAAAGCATTCAATAGCAAGGAAAATGATTAGGTCTACATGAACAAGGTATTTTAGAGCTAGTGCAATTTTTTGATAATCCTAAATATCAAGGTCTTGGTTATTCATGGAATAAGAAATCTAATGATGTTAGTGGTACCTCAATGATATTGGGGGAAACTTCATCTAATAAAAAAATAAAAATAGGGGCCATGAATAGTCCTTACAATAAGGTTATTTCCAACACTCCTCCCATCAACATAATAAACCATTATTCCCAAATCATTCAACCCACTAATTGGGACAAAAAAAATAAAGATCAAAGTCATGTTTTTGAAGCTAATAAATCCAAAATTCAAAATGGACACAAAGTAAAAATGGATCCCAACGAAAATTGGATCATGTATAACATTCAATTCAAATACAAATCCAATATCCAATTAAACTATAGAGCCATATAAAAAAGGTCTTCCATCAATCAAATATGTCTACCTCATTTAAAAAAATCTTCAATACCAACATGCAAAGTGTATAAAATCCACCTCATTTAAAAAAAATATTCAATACCAACATGCAAAGTGTATAAAATCATTGGTCCCAAACACACTCAAAATATCACATCCACATTCCATCATCCACCATCTCAAGTTTGGAAAGTAAAAAATCCCACATTCAAATTACCAAATAATTCATCCACATCTCACATCCTCCAACAACACCCAACATCTCGCCTAAAATACAAAAATCCCAAATCCCATATTCAATGTGCCATGGCAGCAATACTTTATCATAAGGGGGTAAGTGCACAAAATTGTGACACAATTAAGATGCCACTTTTGTTTTCTTACCCAAAATGACCATTTGTAAAGTGCCAAATGGCTTAGATGACCGAGCCTAAGGCTTGGTCATCCCAAGCCAAGTTTGGTGGGCACCAAATGTGAATGATGACTTTTTTTAATGTATTTTCTTTCTCTCTTTTTTTTTTATGTCTGTCTTTTTCTTTCTTTTTTCTGTATTTGTCTTTGTCTTTCTCTGTTAGTGAAACTATATACATGAAATAAAGTATAAGTTGGCATTTACATATGGACATTTACTTTCTTATAATTTAAGTTATATTTTAGGTATATAGTTTTAGGATGTTTGAGAGTGGTTTCAGATCTCTTGGAGTTATAATGCAAATTCTAGTTTTTAGAAGATCTTATAGTTTTGCAGACTTAGTCAAATGTCAGTAATCAGCATGTCAAATTTTAGTAATCAACAAGTTGTATCATCTTTCTCTTTCTCTATCTATCTCACTCAAATCATCATCAAATTCAATAACACCAAAGGAAGAAAAATAATACAATATGGACTTATGATCAAAATTTCCTATAGCAATGATGTCTCTACTCTACAAATATCATATGATCATTAAATTTGGCATGAACTCAACTATTTTCCCCAGGCCACTATGTGTGATTTGATAAATGGAAAGAAGATTATTGGATAAAAAGCATAAAGTACATTAAATGTTCATTCAACAATATCAATAGATAATTTTCCATAAGATGAGATATAGGTGTTATTCACAATCAAAATTGGTGGGAATGAACAAGGATTAAATGAAGAAAACAATTCTTTGGATGCAACCATGTGATGTGATGCTCTAGAATCAAGAAGCCACTTTTATGATGTGGTGTTTGTAGTTCAAAAAAGGGTGTCATACCCTTTTCTTATATTTGTCTAAATTTTTTGATGATGTGGATGGAGAAGAGGAAGAACCACAAATCCTTATAATTCATTCCAACAACAATTGGCAGGGCTAATAACTCTATCATTGATAATAATTTTATGCAACCCTTGTAGCTTGAGAACCTCACTAAAAATATCACATGATGTGCATTGAACTCAAACATAATGGTAAAGATGTATGCATACACATTTATCTTGTCTTCAACAAAGTTATTATGATTTTTATCATATACCTGAAGCATTTCTATAGTGGATTCCATGTACACACTTTCCTAATCTTGGTGGGGTATAAAAATTAACTACAAAAAATTTAATAAAAAATCATGCTCTTCTCAATTAGTACTAATTGATAGCACTATTAAGAGGATCAGAAAATGGATCATGACCAAAACTTAGAATTTTGGTGCATAGCAGACATTGAAGGCTTGAAGAATGGAATTGAAGGGGTAGATGGATAAGAAAAGGCAGACAAGATACCTTTGTTTGCAATGTGAGCGAAACATATTCCCCTAGGATGGAGAATTCAGAATAAGGAGGAATACACAGGGAACGAAAGGATCACAGACTCTTATTGGAAATCCAAGTGATTTAATAGAAACAAAAATGCAGACAAAGGAACTCACTAGAATGAAAGGAGAAGTGGTAGTTGGAGAGGTGTGAACACATAAAATCATATGAAATATTATTCCAACAATAAGGTGATTGTCCTAAATGTGATGGTAATCTAGAATGAATCATAGAGGCTAAAGGAGAAGGCTTTCTTGGTGAAATGTGTAGGAAATGGAATCCCTTGCGCAAGGGTGCACAAATGGTGAGAAGACTGATGGGGTTCGAAGGTAAGTATTAATCCCTTTTGAATGGTTTCCTATTAATAGAATTTAGTTCCAAAGAATTAAAGGACAAAATTTATCACAAAGGCCATTGATGCTAGAAGTTTGTGGTTTTTTTACAACTGAATAGAAGCCCAATTCCAATCCCATACACCACAATATGGGAAAAAAAACCAATGCGGATACGATTGTGGTGGAACCCCCAATTTTCTTTTCATGTTCCACTGGTCTAGAATGCTTTTCCTCTGATCTTCTCAATCTGAGAAGGGCTAGGGTTTTAGGGTTTTATGAGGGAAGTGGTATTACTTTGAAGATTTTCTCATTTGTCTTAAATCCTTAGTCTTGTGATCTAATTTTGTGTTGACCTGGTGTCACCCATTCCCGGTCATGTTAAAAATAACTTGAGCCATTAAGGTCCATGATGTAACTGGCCCTTTGTGCCTAGGTTTGAGAAATATTTTTATTTTATAAGGTTAATTGATCGACCTTGTTTGGCCTTTACATACTTTGAATAAAATGGTTTTAAGTCTTTTGAGGCCTTATTTTACACTGTCCTAGGTGGTCCCCTCTTCAAAGCAACTTGTGAGCACATGCGGAATGGATCCACTTATGTTCGTGTTCATCACCTTGTTCATCGCTCATTGTGGATTGTCCTTTGATCACTAAACATGAATCAGTGATGCATGATGAACAGTTTCCCTTCGTATCACTCATCGTGGATGGAGTTTCAACCTTGGTTTTCAAAGTAGCGATGAGAGATATAGGTAGTATCCTCTATATTGCTAATTTCTCTCATTATCGCTGATAGCTTGTGAGTTTTTATCTATGAATTAGTGATGCACGATGAGGTCCTATGTTCAAATGTGCCATCGCTAATATGGAGTATTATTAAGGGCAATGTTTCCTCAACCCTTAATCTTGTCTTATGGGCACATGGATGGATCCTGACAAGTTGCTTGGGGTTCTCCATTGCTGATGTGTTGTGACCATTTTAAAGTAAATTTATGATGGGCGATAACACTATTATGCCTTGCGCCCATCATGCCATTTATATCCATTGCGGTTTCAAATTGATTCCCAAAACATGTATTGGCGATGGGCAATGGAATGTCTGATGGAATATTCTCCTCATCGCTGGCTCTTGGCACATCGTGGATTCACTTGAGGGAGCACAAACTAGAGTAGCAATGCACGATGGTTGTCAGATAGGAGGTGACTAATGTGATTAAATGGTGGTGTGGCAGTTTTTTGAGGTGTTATCATTGTTTTTAAAGCACAAGGTTGTAAAAGCAAGGAGTGATGGTCAAGAAGCATCATTGATTGTGTTTTAAAACCAAAGAGATCGATGGCCAAGATTCAAAGATGGATGGCTGGTTTTCAGCTCGCTCACGCGAGCCTTCTCTTGAACATTAATGGCTACACGCTCTAGTCAATCTACTTAATGAGGATTTTCAACTATGTTACTTCACAATTTTCAACCATCGAGAGATGAGGAATTGGTTTAGATCCAAAGAAGAAGCATGTGGGTCTTAGGAAAGCAATTGCAGAGGTGTTGAAGATAATTTTTCTAGGGTAGGTATGTGTTTATACCTTCTCTTTTTCAGCTGTGCATGATTGGCTAGTTTGGGAAATTCATGAAAACTCTATATGCTTTGAGTACTTTGGGTTGCAAAATTTGGTTGTGTGCAATTTCCTTTTGAATTGGTGGGGATTGTGTGTTGTCTGGGTGGTTTTGTGTGTTGTGAGTTTACTTTTGAGAGAATAGGCCTATGGAGCTTTCTTGCAAATTGAAGTTTCTCTACAATTGAAGATTTATAAGTTTTAGACTTGTTCTTCTATAAGAATGAGCGAACTCAAGCCTATTGAGTCTTCCCAACCAGTAAGGAGGTCTAGGAGGATCAACATGCTTAAACCCCAACAAGATACACTAAGAGCTCTCGTGAAGCCAAAATATGAGAAGAGAGCTTGTAATAGGTCCGTGGAGGGTGAGGCCATGAATACTTAGAACCCGAGAAGTAGGGTTGTTGTTCATAACCGAAGTAAGCCTAGTGTTGTGTCTTTGAAGGAAAAAATTGCTACAAAGGAGGAAACTGAGTCAGGGAAATTGGCTAAGTATAAGGGGGAGAAGAAGAAGAGTAAGTACCACAAGGCTCATGATTCTTATATGGGGAAGCCTGACACTACCATGAAAGGTGGGGCTAGTTGTTCAGATGATAAGGAAAATGCTGACCTAGATTATGCTCGGTACCTTCTCACACTTGCAGGTCAAGAGGATTCTGATGATGGTGAGATAGCTTCCTCAATTTCAGTAAAATCATGAAGGGGACATGCATACTCTGATTCTGAAGATGATTAACCATTGCAGGGGTGGTGTCTCGGTTCGATGTTTTTTTTTTTATGATCAAAATGAAGGAGAGGTGTTGGACGTTGCTACAATGGATGCTACCTTTTGGAAGGTGGGTAAATATCCTTCAATAAATGGATAATTTTTTGCATTTGATGCTGACGGGGAAAACTTCTTTGGTTGACATGGATGAGTGGTTTTGAATGCTAATATAGTGACAAATGATGCCTTTTCGAAGGTAGGTGAATCTTCAGTGGTGGAAAGGATTTTTGTCTTGTATGATTTCCCCCTCTAAAAATGTAAATGTAACTGTCTAGGGAGTTTTGGAATTAAAGTGAAATTGGATTTCAAATGTAAATGTGACTAAAATTGTAATTTGGCCTGAGGCTTGTTGCTCCCGTGATTCTATAAATGGGAATTCAGCGCCAGTTACAAGGGTTTGAATTTTGGGTTTTGGGTGGTCTAGGTTGGAAAACTGAGCTCATATAAGAGCAGCTTGTAAGTCATGCACAGATGAATAGAACAATATGAAGTCTAGGGTACATTCAAATTTTAATGGGCTTAATGAGTTTTACAATAGCAACGAAATATAAATGAAAATGCAGATTCTGGAACAAATTCTCTCCTATGTATTTTGTCTTCCAAATTATAAATGAAATGATCAAGGATCTTTTTGTTTGTCTTCAATCATTTTGGTTGAATGAATGATTTTATTTTTTCTTTGGTTCAAATAACTGATTAAATACTTTAATAAGGTCATAGGTTTGTGAGATGAAATTCAAGGATTGCTAAGTAGTTTTTGTTTTCAATACAGTGAGTTGAGTATTGCAAGGCAATATGTCAATAGTCTACAAATGCTAAGTCAAGTTGCTAATGTATTACAATTTATTACAAATGTGACTATGTCACCCAAAGATGAGGTACTAGTCTATTGATTTGGTTATCTTGAATGTGAATGAGTCAACATGTACCTAACTGAGAACACAAAACAAGAATATAAATCCCTCAAATACTTTTAAATACACGTAGCATTATGGAGTATCACTCATTCCTTGCTTTAGGTAACAATTTGCTTAAGGGTCAGCCAAATCCTTAAGGGATTTTACCTATTTAGCAAAAGGGATTTTACCTATTTAGCAATCTGGGGGAATGCATTTGTTAGTCACAGTGTTCATGGTAAAACGACACAAGAATATCACTTGAATATTATTAAGATCACCCTCTTGGGTTTCACAGAGCCCGAAGTGTAGAAGGGCCTAGTAATCCTTACTTGTTTGTTGGACAATCCTTTCCATTGTTGATTATTGAGTGATGGAAAATTCATAGGCAATTGGTAAGATCAAGTTTGGTTCTCAAAAAATAACCAACAGATTGGCGACTCTACTGGGGATGCACTGTGCAAAGTCTCTAGTTCCAGACCAGAAGCATTAGAGTCGAATGCTTTGCAAATACAACTTTATTCTTTAGTCTAGCTTTGGCATCAGTGGTTCAATTCTCAGAATTTTTGTTTAGGGTGATATGGTCTCTTTGCATTTGTGAACTCTATCAAGATCTACCTATGATTCCTTGAATATTTTCATATTTTCTCACTTGATGTGAGTGGTGACTCTGAGGTTCCAATACCGGTTTGCATTATTTGAGAAGTTTGCTGAGAAGAAGTGAAGTGGACCTAAGCTCATATAATAAGGTACCCTGATGAGAAGCTAGAAGGAGAATTCAAAAGGCTCTAGTACAATTTGAAAGGAGTCAGGGACTTTGACTTTGAACATCTAGTTTAGACATTGAATTTTTATACTTGGAAAGGATTGTGTGGCGATGAATATAAAGGAATTTATTTGTGACTTTGATGTTGAAGAAAGACTAGCATGAAATTAACCTTTGGAAGGAACTTCATAGTTTTGAAGTTCAATCCTCTATGAAGAGAGGTGGTGACTCTATGCAAAGAACCTGATGAAATTGTGAAGATAGTTTTAGATCTACAAAGTTTTCCAATTGGAGGGATAATTTACAACAACTACAACATATGCAGGTATTTCTCTTGTTTTGGTTTTCAAGAAGCATAAATTTGTGTGAAAACCATATTGAATGATTTGGAGAAATTTTGGTTCCCTATTGAGTGAATTAAGCACTAATAAAGGGAATGGTAGAGATAATTTTGCATACTCCTTATATATAAGTTGAAGTCTTTGTATTATGTTGAAGAAGTATGCTTGCTCTTGAAATCTACCCATTAGAAGGATCTAAGACAGTGAATGATCAACTGTTGGGTTGATGTTTTGAGGTTTGTAAAAGGAGTGTAAGGAAATGCATCATCCCCCTATATGTTCCTGTGGGGTGCCATGCGAAAACATGCAGAAAGTGCAGCCTATGTCATGCTCTCAAACAAATCTCTCTATTGGGGGGTATAGACCATTAAATTTTAATTGTATTCAAGGTTTCCCAAACCTGGTTCCTAATAATATCAGGGAATATTTCCAAATTCAAAGGGAAAAGCTCTAAATCAGCATATAAGCATCTACAATTTTTTTCTAATTTGATGGGAGATTATGAGGTAAACCATGAAGATGTTATCATGAAATTATTTGTTAAAACTCTGAAGGAGGATTCCAGATATTTTTTTTCATATTTTCCAGTATGTTCTATTTCTTCATGGAATGAGTTCATGGTTGCATTTATATAACAATTTGGTGAAAGAATTAATCCAAGTTTAGTAAGGAGAAAGCTCATGGAAATTCAAAAGGATGAAGAAGATTTAGTCTTAGCTTTTAACCTCAAACTTGGAAAGGCAATAAGGGATATTCGTAAAAGTATGAGACTAAGTGATGCAAATTGTTTGATTGTATATTTAGGTGCATTTGAGGAAGAAATGATCTATTTGTTGAGAGATAAAGAGCCTACAACATTGCATCATGCATATAAATTTCCATGGACATTGAAAAGAACTTGAGATACTCAATGATGAAGGGATATATGGCTGCAAGTGTTGGCTATTTTAGCACATCTCATATAAATGGATCAGACAATAGAAGCGATTTTCATGGTGATGGTACTTCTACTGTTATGATTTGTCCATCAGTACCTAATGCAACTAATTGGGAATTCTAGATTGAACATCAAATTTTTTTGAGCAATGTTGATAAAATGTCCTTTGTTCAAGGATTTTCTAGCATGAAAAGATATAAGGGAGAATCACCATATGACTTGTGTGCAAGGTTTTTGGATTCCTTGTTGGAAATTCCCAAGGATCTCAGACCTGAGGATTTAGTATGCATTGACTTGTTTTGTGATATTTTTGAGCTAGGATTGAGTATCTTTCCAATAGAGTTGAAGCCTCATGGTTTTGATCAAATACTTGATTAGATAAGAATTGCTAATAAAGCCAAGTGTGATTATGCACAAAGTATGATGTATCAAAGTATTAATAATGGCTTCCATATTGAGAAAAATCAAAAAGCAACTCAGACAGTTGAAAATGGTAAATCAGAGAATGGACATCTATCTTGTGGTATGGGTGAGGACAATGATTGTAATCAATTCACAAGCAGCCTATGTGCAAACCAATACATTACAAATAAGGATAAAGATACATTTAAAATTGTTGTTGATGTATCATCACAAATCATGGATAAAGATATTGAGAATGAGAGTCCGAGCATTCACTCTGAACACTCTGAGCTTAGTGTATGTGATAATGAATCTCCTTGTGACAATGATAGTGGGGAGGGTGAGGTTTTTGATTATTTTTTTGAGGAGTATGAATCTTTTTGTAAGGATGATCTAGAGGCATTTTCTTTGCATGAAGGATGCAATAATATTAATGCTCAAGAGATATTTTCCTCACAAGTGAATGAACAAATTCCATGCGAGGGATACCTGGAATCACTAGTATAGAAACAAAAATATATGACTAAAAAAACTACTAAAAACTGCTTATAAATGACCAAACATGGTTGCGTGACCGGTAGTAGTTTATTTCCAGTCATTTATAACGTGTTTGAATTGATGAAAGTTGTTTTAAGTCGTTCGGTTGATCGATTTGGTCATTGATTTAGTCGATTGATTGATCAATTTGGTCATTAGTTTAGTCATCTGAGTGATCGACTTGCTCGTTAATTTAGTCGTTTGATTGATCAATTTGGTCATTGATGTAGTCGTTAATTTGATTGATTTGGCAGTGTGTAATTTAGTCATTGAATGTTTTAAACTGGTCACTTATTCAGTCATTTTTTTATTCACTGGTATATTTTATCGTTAATTTAGTCATTGATTGATGTTAGCTAGTCACTTATTTAGTCATTTTTATTCACTAATTTCCATCCATTGGTA
Organism: Sequoia sempervirens; assembly: GCA_007258455.2. Lineage (NCBI taxonomy): Eukaryota > Viridiplantae > Streptophyta > Pinopsida > Cupressales > Cupressaceae > Sequoia > Sequoia sempervirens. Next base: position 105,698 of record VDFB02300216.1, read on the forward strand.
GTGTATTTAGTCATTAATTTTAATCATCATTTTGATCAATTTGGTAGTTTATTTAATTGTTTTTGGTCAATGATTTTTGTCAACTAATAGGTATATTGATACATTGTTTATTAATTGCATAATCATTATATTTAGTCATATTTATTAACATTGATTTCTATCAATTGGTAGTTTATTTAATTGTTTTTGTTCACTAATTTCTGCCTATAAGTGTTGGAAATGAGACAATGCTTTAATTGAGATTTAAACAGATAAAAACACAAAAAAAATAATCAATCATTCATTTGCACATAATGAAATGACTTTCAAGAAGGCAAAATATTGAATTTTTATTGAGAAAACATGTTCTTACATCAGATACAAGACATAAATGTGTCTTTGCTTTAAAAAATGTATTATTACAAAGTGTGTTTCTCAGTGCTGTGACTAAGAAAACTGAGTTACAATGCCTTTTTTTTGTTATGCAAGATATTACAATTTTGATGACAATTCTATGTTGCAACTTATTTGCAACTGCACATACATGTATGTTGCACTCTCTACAACTTTTCCTCTTCTCTACACCTCTTTATCTACTATGGAGTTACTTCTTGTTATGCACCCCTGTTCTCTGCATCCACTACTTACATAGCAACATATCCCCTCTTCTATAATGCACCAGTTTGAATGAGTGGAACCCAAACAAAAAGAGAAAAAAAATAATCAAGGGGTTTTACATTATAGGTGTAGTAAGATAGAACATTCTCTGTTCTACTCAAAGAATGTACACCCAAATCATATTTTCTGGTTTTTGTTTGGGTTCAACTTATTTAGGCTCAATACATTCTCTATCTACAACTTCACTCTCCACACTTTGTTGCTGCTAACCCTTCTTTTTCTCTTTTGCACTTACGGCTAAATCTGTGATTTTTTTCAAATATTTTAGTGGCCACCATATGAAGGTCCCTATTTTCTCTTTTAGAAAAACAAATCCATCTATTTTGTCTCGATGAGGAATGGGTATGTTACTTGAGACCTATAAAATACATACATTTGCATCTCTTGTTCCTTTTAATGTGACTCCATGTACAATAGATAGTGAGTGAGTCCGCCCAATTCTTGCTGCAGCACCATCATGCGGATCAAACACCTCAACTGTATCCCCTTCTTTGAGTTTATGAATAAATTTTTGTAAAAGCAAAAAAATACACATTATATTGAGATATAAAACACACATTATATTATTTTTGACAACTGTATGTAATGTCCTATGTCTTGGAACAAATTAGTTTTTGTATGTGCTTTTATAAAACACTCTATTACAACTAAGCTCTAAGCTTCCATATGTAAGTTATATGTTCTCCCTTAATTCCATAATCTATGTATACTATCTAATTACACTTCACTACTATTGTAACTTCTAGATTTTATTAAATAGGTAATGATTACCCTTATTTACATAATAAAACAATCATTACTTACTTGAATAGTACTTACTTACATGTGGTTTCATAGCACTCACCTCGAGTTCACCATGACTATCACTATGAATATTATGTGCATTCTCATCAAGTTCATCATCATAACCACTATCAATGCCATTGCAAACATTAAGTTGTACAACTTTGCGAAGATTTCTATTGACATGGCCTTTTTCTTTTTATCCCTCTTTCATATAATTGCTCTGCATCATGTGGTTTAATCATCATGCAAAAATTAATATAAGTCAAGTAAAGAATGCAAAAGCTATAATTTTTTGTCCAAAAGAACATTTTAAGCATGAGGAATGACAAAAAATTGGGATAGATAACTAACAACTATTATATTAATTACCTCAACTTTAGGACAACTAAGACAACTGTGCTGCACATTCTTGTCCACTTCATCACTATCAATATCAACAGCTATGTTGACACCTTGAAGGCATTTTTTTCATGTTGCTTTGAAAAAATACTTTGCATGTGGTTTAACCATTGTGCAAAAAATAATACAAAACATTCAATAGTCAAGTAAATAATACAAGCTATAAATTTTTCCAAAAGAACATTTTCTGGATCACTCCAACAATAAAGAAACTAGGTTGGATTCTCCTATGCTCAAATTTCAGTAATCTGCATATTAAGAGGCATTTTTATATAGAATTTCCAAACAAGAAGAAATGCAATCAATAAAGCCTCTTACATCATCTAAATCCATGGATTTATGCTCATTCCATGCAGAAACCATAGGGTTAACGGTTTCAACCAACTGCGTAACTTGTCGACTGAGACCTAATATACAACTCATTACCTTTTGGTACCCTAGTTCATATGATTTGACATGATCTACAGAGGCTCCTACTGGGAATTGAATAGATGGTTGTGCAATCTCTGTTGACGAACTAGATTTCAACTTCATCCTACTCTTAGATTTACTAGCATCTAGTGCTGCCATATAATTGATAATATCTTTTGCACTTGCTTCTCTATTACTATTTTCCACCTAAAATACAATGCCAATTTCAACCTATAGTCAGTTCAATAAAAAATTGAAATAAATAACACAATGTAAATTGAACCAAAAATCCATACACTTACTACAATTTTTTTCATTTTGGCGCGCAACCCGCCACGGCCAAATGTATATCCATTCTTCACATTATCTCTTGCTCTCTTGCCTTTGTTACTCTTTACCAAATAGTCTTCAAAATGCATACTTTCTCTCAATGCTTCCCACTCTTTGGGAGATAGACTGGATTCGAACCTCTCTTTTCCCAACATGATTGTTTTTCTGCACATATATCTATAATTGTTCATCAAAACTCTCATACTTCTTGTAATATATTCACAAGAGAAGAACTCATAAAAACATAACACAAGCAGGATGAATGAACAACATAGTCTAGTTCATCATGAGGTGTGTTAGAACCTTAAAAAATTTCCTAGTTCCATCATCACAATTAACCTTGAGCTCCATGACCCAAGCCTTGACCCTTATATTCCTTTTTATTTTTTACTGAACGTATAAATTTTTTAGGTCTGACTGACACTGAAAGACCTATACAAATCCAAAAATTCATCATATATATACTTAAGCAAAAACATGTCTAGCTAAAAACATTCCAAATCCCTTAATAGTCTCTTACTGTGATCCCGTAGCAGTAATTTGAACCCTTGGCAGGTTGGTGGTGTGTAACAAACAACATGAAGATGTTTACCGCCATACCACGAGAAGGAAAAATGAAGGGTGCAATATAGTGGGGAATAACCCACCATCCCGCGAGGAAGATCATAAAGGCATGCGATAGGGCGGTATGAACCGCTATACTATGGAAGGATGTGATGAAGCATGGGGTATGGTAGTAACCATTAATGTAAACCACAGTACCATGGGTTAAACAAGTCAAGCTTGTGGTATAGAGGTAAGGTTCTCACTACCTCGTGGTGAAATGCAAAGAAGCATGCGGTATAGCAGTTTATACCCCTCTATCCCATGGAAGTTATAGAAAGTGGTGGCGATAAAGCAATATTAAATACACGAATCATATCAACCGTCCGATCTTGTAAAATCAATGGTGCATATTCAAACTCTAACTAGGAGAAAAATATTTGGCATAAGGTTGATATTAATGTTGACATGATTGAGCTCAGAAGCCATTAAAACAAGAATTCAACATTCTCTTTGCACTCATTTGAAAAAATTATCGTGCAGGGAGTTGGGAGTTCGAGGAGGTTAAGCTCTGCAACCATCGTAACTCGGGTAAGTGCACAAAACTCTTGTGAATTAAGTTTTACGAGTACAAGATTGTTTGGAATTCTACATTTCAGAAGAATATGAGAAGTAAGATAGTTAAACTATGAATTAAGTTTTATGAGTACAAGATTGTTTAGAATTATGCATTTCAGATACACTAGGAGAAGTAAGATAGTTAAAAATCATGCCACCCAAGAAGAAAGAACCTCAAATTAAAAATGAAGAATCTAATGTTAAAAAGAGGTCCTTACACTAGTTTATCATGGATATACTCCTTGAATCAATTGAGAGAGGATTTAAGAATGTTTTTAATGATGCGGCACATGGTTGTAGAGATTCCCTTATCCCTATCTCTAGGTAGGAACTGTTCTAGTACTTTTATGACAAAAGGGGGGGCAAGATTCTGGTGTCAAATCCATGGGCATTAGATTTGGCCAAGTTAATTGTCCCGAATATTTTTATAGATGTAGAGTTCATCAATGTATTGGCTTAAAGTTATCATCCTACTACTAGGTTTGTGAGATTTCCAGATGGTTCACCATTAGTTGTGTTGACTAAAGTAGCCATCATTGAATGTTTTGGCCTAAAAAAACAAGCCCTGACAAATTAATTTGCAAAGAAGTAAAGAAGAATATAATAGATTGAGGATAACCCATAGAAGTGATGAAGTCCCCATTTACATGAAAAGGGGTGTGAACAATAGGGTGATTCCTATATCCTCTTCTGCTATTGAACCATTTGAAGTCTCAAATTTCCAATTCTATTTCAAGAAAACCTACTTTGATCTCTGTCAAGTACTTGGGATAGATGCAAAAGAGCGAATTCCAGTTAGTTTAATGATGATGGCTATGAGGATCCAAAACCTTGAGACGAACATTGAATATGATTTTTCCTCATATCTTGAGAAAGCATTGCATGAAGCATTTCTGCAAGTTAGGGAAAATAGAGCCCCCATAACATTCAGACAATATTCTTTGTTGTGCCACTTGATATTATACCAAACTAAAGATAGATGGAGCAAAAGGATCTGTTTGGGTCAGATTGACAAGCAGGGGAATTTGTTTCCAGTGCAACTATGGTGTTATATATGGGATAAAAAATGTAAGAATTCAAATTATGTGATATTCTATGATGAGTTTGTGTACATAATTATGACATTTCTTGGCCACCAACTACCAAGACTACACACACTTGTGCTACAATTGTTAAGACCTTTGGTTTTGAAACCTAAGCAAGGCCATACTCATAACTTCTGTGATTTTTTTTTCTACCAAATACCACAATAATCAAGATTTATGGATGCCCACATGCCCCACATATACTGACAAAGTTTGTCCCCCTTTGATTAGCCTTTTTAGAGTTCATGTGGCATATTCTATGGATGGAAAAGGATGTCATGAGTAAACAAAGGAAGGGTACATTTCTACCCAATTTGACAACATGTTGGGAACTATCAGTGGGATCCGATACACTTGAAGAGTTGCATAATTATCTAAAATTAAGGTACTCTTGATAGTTTGGAAAGGAAAGATCTTTTGACCCTAAGGGTCACATGAATTTTGTAAGATGCACCATCCTTACCAAGGCTATGGTTACTCACTAGGTTGACTATGAAGAAGATGTAATCAAAAATTGTTTCACTCCTCAATAGGTATATGATAGGAGGAGAAAATAGGAACTTATGAAAAAGCTTGAGGAAGAAAGAAAGATGAAGCACAGTGATTTCTTGGGTTATTTCATAGAGGAAGTAGATAATGTCAAGATGATTGATATGATAATTGATAAGTTTCATGAATTATATAAGACTACATAAGATACAGGGAGACTTGCCAAATTGTGTCCCAAAAGGCCGAGTGGTATTGTAATTACAGAACCAACTCCGGATTCTATTTCAGAATGTCATGCTTCTCCAGGATCACCTCCTAAAAAACCACCTTCTAAAAAACAAGACACAAGAGATAGAGCCACTTCTTTCCTATGAAATAAGTGAGGATGTTGGAGATACAGAAGAAGCAATTAATGTGTTAAGACATTTCAAGGATGATGTTGAAGTGGATCAATCTATGCTTGAAATTGAATCCCATAAGCCTAAAGCTAGAGCCGATATTAAGGTACAAGGAGAAAGAGAAATGCATGAGGATGATAGGGTAGTTGTAGCTTGCAAGTTCTTGGAAGATGATGAATTTATCAAAACCCTTGAATTTAAAGACTTTTGGGTTAAGATGGAAATGAGAGAGTTTGAAGTGAGGGTTGAAATAAATAAGATGGGAGCTGAGGAATCCTAGCATGACCAAATAGTAGCCCAAACTTTTAATGAATTAAGGATTGATAATATTGATGTTATCCCATAAGAGGCTAGAGAGATGATTTTGAAAAGTAATATACTTATTGTCCCTGGTATGGAATTAAAGAAAATGTTTTTACTTGATCAAGTGAGAACATAGGACCACCCAATGCTGATTGTTGAGTTTGACTCAGATGAAGGGGTAAGTGGTACATGGTATAAACCTAAGATTGAAACCTTGGCATTCTGAGCCAAACAAAAGAGTACACAAAAACCAAGGTTACTAGATGTAGTGTAGGAAATGAAAGGGACAACTATGGTGAAAACATTAAAGGATACATCTCCTCTAGAAGTTGCAACCATGAAAATGCATTCAACTATGTTCACCCAAGTTGCAGTTAAGGAGATGGAAGCTACATTGGGAGAGTATAAAAAGGAACAAAAGTTTTTAAATGAAGAAGTCAATCAATTGTTCATGGAAAATGTGAAGTTGAAGGAACAATTGAAAGGAGTAGGCCCCTCACAGAACAAGGAAATAATGTTATACCAGCATCCTCTTGCTTCACCAGTTGATATAGAAATTTATTCTACTGAACAAGTGATCATTCTTAGAAAGGAGATTGGAGAGTTAAAGAAATCCAACAATAAGGGTAAGGAAGGAGTGAATAAGGAAATCTGCAATGCTTTAGAGAAGATCCTCGAGCATAGGATAAAGCTAATTGTGGATAAGTTGGAAAGTGTGTATGATTGCTACAACTCACTGACACAGGAAATTGATCAGATGAAAAAAAATATACCCATACTAGATCCCCTTTTTAAGAACTGGCATGTGCAAAATATTACTGGGATATAAGAGGGATTCACTGCACACGGGTCTCTCCTTTCTTGAGAGATCACCAGGGAATGAACTGCTCTTATATACCTCAGAATAACAAATTAACAAAATAGTATAGGACTAAGATTCAGTTATGCTTCTGGAAAAACTATCAGAGATCCTGAGAGAGAAAAACCAAAAGATTCTTGTCTCAAAAGAGGGAGCTCTCAACTAAAGGACATCAGTCCAGTTCTAGGATGTTAGTGTGGCATGCTGTAATTTGAAAGACATGTTGGCATCCTGAGCAATAGAGAACTCAAGAACTCAACAGACAAACAAATTCTACTTCCAAACTCAAGGGTAATCCATATGGGACTATCTAATTAGTCAAGAAACCAAAAACTGAGATGAACACACAGATGCTTGGGGGAAGCTTACCTTTTACTAGACAGTTGAATCTTCACTCCAAGCTTCTTTTCATGACCTACACACAAAAGACCAAGAGGAAAGTTGTTGGGTGGTTGTATAGGGGCCTGCCTCAGTCAGACCCGACTTTGGTGTTCCCACCTCCATAGACAACCAAGTTGGAAAGGATTGCTAAAGAAGTAAACAAAGCATGTGATGAAAGAAGAACTCGCACCATGATAAGTGTGTGGTGAAAGCAATACCCGCTCAAGAGTAGAACTTGCACCATGATATAGTAAGTGAACAAGTATGAAAGGAAAGTGAAAAGGAGAGAGAGCATTACCCACAGACCTAGGCCCTCTCCGGAGCACACAGATGCACCACTGAGTGCTTGCTTGAGATTTGCTGCTACTGGGAGGACCTCAGTCTGACATGGCTTTTCCTATGAGTGCACTGCTATCAAAGATGAGGAAATCTCAAAGTTGGAGCAAGTGGAGAGAGAGCTAGTGTGATGTCTTCCAAAATTCAAAATGAGAGGTAAAAAGAGGTTTTAGTTCTTGCAAGGGTGGAAAAGAGTCGTTAGTTTTGGAGTGTAACTGCTAGGACACGTGTCTCAAGAGTTAACCTTCTAGATTTTGCGTTTTGAACTCAAGAAACTAATAGGACGTTAGCGTGTCGTGCAAACATCTGTGCACCGCGCAAACGTTTGTGCGCCGCACCTTCATCCAAAGCCTATATTCTTGAAAAATGCATCACGAGGCTTTTGTTTCTTAGCCACTTGTCCACATAGAGTTAGAATAGCAAAATTCCAACCCATTGGATTTTTTCATTAATATCTCAAGGTGTCATAAATGCTAGGAAAAAATGCCAAAATATGGAATTTCCCCTAGGTGCAATTCTGCAATATTACATTTTTCCCCCACTTTAGTGGGCTTGATTTTGAAAAAAAATCAGCCACACTAAAGTAGAAAAGAAAAATTTTGTCCAAATTTTGAATTTTATAGATTTGCATGCCAACAAATAGAGACCATAGCGGCTAATGTAGTCAAGCCAATCAGAACTAAAGGTACCCCAAGATTTGAGCTCAACAAACAACATCAAAACAATCACAAAAATAGTCCAAGGTTTTAACCTACGAAACTCAAATTTTAGGTCAGCCTTGAAAAATTAGAAGAAGGCTACCACGGAGAGAGGAATGATCAAGAAAAAAGTAATTGATTTCGAAGGAAAATATGATCAAGAGATGACCATATTCCCCCTCCTAAGTTTTCCCCCAACCTCGTGGGGAAAATTCAGGAGAAACCGGGAAGCCACAAGCTCTAGGAAAAATGGGCCCTAGGGGACCTATATATACCTAGGTGGACCCCTAGAAGGGTCATTTTCACTATTCACTACGAGAAAATTGTTGAATTTTGTGAGAGAAAAGTCAGCAAAATGTTGAGCAGGAGAGAGTATGAGGAGTTGAGGTTGGAGCAGCTACATCGAGGCATCGTCGAGGGTCATGAGGTGGACCAGGTAGGCTGCAAACTCTCGTTTGTTGTGATTTTTTATACAATTTTTAGAATTTTCCCATCGGCGAAGTGCACAGGTGTCTTTTTTCTGTGCCCTCGTCCGAAATTTGCACCATCATCTTCGATGAGCGCTGGAGTCTTATTTATGCGTTGTTGTTTTGAAGATGTGTTGTCATCTTCTAGGCGACCATGGTAGTCAGGAGACGCATGCGTGACACGTAGACATCTGCACAACGCACATAGGTCTTAATGATTTTCTTGTTTGTAATGCACAATTTTTATGTTCTAATGCAAATTTTTGTTATTGTTTATAGGAGTACCTAGAGATTTGAGAGCATCTACGAGGGTGAGCATTTCGGCTCATTCGTGAGTAGAGGGACTGCCTATCAGACGATGAGGTGACACTCCTATAGTGGGTCAATCTCTGGCACGTATTCACCATGTCAGAGATGAGATACCATGAGCAGATACTGATATCCCTTATGGAGCGGTAGGATGCCACTACGTCATATTTCCAGCCGCCATGTGGAGAGATGACCATTACACTTGACGACATCTATCAGATCCTCGAGCTACCCATCCACAGATGATGAGTGGCTCTCGACGATATGTGATTGGCATGGGAGCGGTCAGAGGGTGTCCTCTACTGCATAGGGAGGACCGATAGCAGCGACGACATGGGTTATATCTATATGCACTAGTATGACCACGTGAGGATCACTACACCATTGATCCACTGAGTCATGGTCATGATTGTTGCTTTTCAGATCATGATTAACAGGCAAGGCTTGCACCTACATGGGGGCCTCTTCCACACTATTAGGGAGATGGTGGTGCATAGGAACATTTTTTCCTAGGGGCGCAGCATTCTAGCACACCTCTACCAAGAGCTAGGCTAGTACGTACACTATGAGTATTGTAGCCTCATAGTGTGCACTCTTTTGCAGGTGTGGGCCTTTTCCCACATCATGTGCACTCGGCCAATCAGTTTTCCCCAACAATGGTCATATCGGATCCCTATGGCCCACTAGTACGACATGACGAGCCAGTGGAGATTCAAAGATCTATAGTTTTGGCATTTACATTTTAAAACTCTCACTGTGGATGGGGTCCGGTGGAGACCCTATCGATATTTCAGGTGGGTGGATGATGATAGGTACCTGAGGAACCTGCAGTGGGATCATTTTTTTATCTGCTAGAGGGATTTTGTTACAATACCCTATTACTGGAGTCAGGTCATGCGGCAACATGGCTGACCACAGACCATACCGGCAAATGTGCCCACATACACCAGGGCCCATAGGAGTGCAGCAAGAGTTGGGGACCGCCCTCACCCCACTATTATGGATATTGTCCCCTTGGATGATGATGAGCCCGACCATGATCTACCACCTATATCAATGATGGATAATGTCGAGGTAGTAGCTAGCTTTACGCAGTAGTGGGAGAGGCATCGTCCTACCCTTGTGTTTAACGAGGATGCTCTGAGAGGGGATCTTGGTCCACATGAGGACTTACCATCCCAACCACCACAGGACAAGAGGAGAGGTCAACAACAGGTCAGGGAGGAGGAGGTACCACAGAAGGAGGAGACGGTACCACCAAGGCCAAGGCAGTGGAGGAGGTCAGATCCCCCACTAGCTACACGTGTCTCTTTAGCACCACCTGCTTCTACTATAGCTACAACAATGCTAGTGGCATCGGGAGCAACCACCGATGCTAGCGGCGTGGTCCCAGCACCGACCCTCAACCTGACCCAACATGGTAGCTAGGGGACACAGGTATACGGTATATGTTGTTTATGTTTACATACTTTCAATTTTCTATTTATGATATATGTATCTATATATTCCATGTGATACTAATACCTCTTTCTTTCTTTGTGGTTGCAGAGGACGCACAGGGATGGACTGGGCTTATAGCTCAGTGTATTTTAGAGGTTTCCCCTGCTGTGTCGATTCAAGGATCAGTCCTAGAGGCTTATCGACCGACATCTGCAGGACGTCATGCCCCTAGCTTTGAGCTAGTTGCACAACTATGGACCACCTACAAGGAGCAGGGCATGGAGATCATCCAACTTGCTATAGAGTTGGCAGCCACCCAAGGGTAGCGTAACCAGCTATTTGGGGAGCTATGGATGACACTTGTTGAGCAAGACATGATAGTGAGGAGGGCTGATGTCACCGAGTAGGTGTGTGACACCCTCCAGAGTCGTATCGATGACCTCGATGGACAGCTGGTGGCTATGATCCTAACAGATGTTCAGTGACTGTGTGACCAGTTGAGGTAGGAAAAGCTAATGATATCTTCCCTACATGGGATATCAGGAGGATGAAAGTAGCCATGTCTGTATCATGCTCCATGACCACCGTTCATCCCCTCCCATGGGTACTAGAGCATCTGCTAGAGCCAAAGGGCTCCGAGAGCCATGCACTGTAGTGATCAGAGGCTCATCATCAGTTTTCCATATATTATTTTTGTAGCGAGATACATATACATTCATATATACTTGTAGATCTTTTGTATAGACATATATTCAGTAGCCACTCATTTTTTATAGTAGTGGCCCGATACATGTACATGACATTGGATACATACATTGCATATATATATGTGGATACATCGATTCTGATGGCATTGCTTATCCGGATGTGGATGTTCTTTATTTTTTGCATATGTTTATGTTATGGATGTTATATTCTCATATGGATGTATGCTTATATTAAATGCTAATATGATTTAATAAACACACATGGTTGTATGTTAATTAAATACAATGATGATCTAATGGTTTAGATATAAATTATGTGATGCATGGACACGCACACACGCACGTGGTGATTCACACCACAAAAATTCTCATAATTTGTTAATGAATAATGTCAACATATATAGTGCTACTGCCCTTCTGTAGAGAGAACACCACATAGATGACACATGGAACACTATGCATAGTACCGATGAAGATGCATCGTATTAATGGGCTCTTTTAAAGGTGTTACATCCATAGATGATAATCCATAGGCACTTGAACCATATATGAAAATCACAATGTAAGGGCCTAACCAATTAGGACTGAATTTTCCTCTCTGATCGGGCGACACGTTTACATTTCTTTGGTTTTCACAGAGAACCAAAAATCCTATTTTAAAGGTTATAGGAAGCACACTTTGATTGTATTGTCTAGATAACCATCATTGATAAGCTTTAAGATGTTTGAGGGCTCATAAATGGTTAACTCGATAGGTCTCATTATCAATTAGCCCCTTAAGGGAAACCCGTAGAGACGAAATCTCCAACTCCAAAGGCATGATAGCTTCGGCACCGTACATGAGGTTGTAGGGCATTGTTCCCGTAGCCGTACGAACACTCGTGCAATAGGCCCATAAAGCATACGCCAGTTGAATGTGTCAATCCTTACCATGTTTATTAACTATCTTACAAAGAATGAGCTCAAGAGTTTTGTTGGACACTTCCACTTGACCATTAGATTATGGATAGTACGGTGTGGAAAACCTATGCTGAATATGAAATTTCTTGAGGAACTGCTTCACTTCCTTGTTCTTAAATGGTGTACCATTGTCAGAAACAAGCATAGCGAGCAATCCGAATTGAGAAATGATGTTGTTCATGAGGAAACTACATATAGCTTTAGTGTTCGTGGATCAAAGTGGGATAGCCTCGACCCAATTTGTGAAGTAATCCATGAAACATAGATTTTTAGGACCTACTCTCTTTCTAGCACTTCTAGGGTTTTTCACCTAAAAGGAGAAAGATGGGTCCAAAAATGCTTATGTTTACATTCAAAGATTAGTGTGATATGGATGAAAAAGGATGCAAAATTCCTAGATGCAATGTTTGAATGCAAGGAACTAATAAGATTGATTGGCTAATGAATAAAAACTAAAGGAAAACAACTTGTTTGAAAACACATTGTACATTGCAAGATCACCTACAAATGAATGGAAAAATGCAACAAAAATGATTCAAATTGAAAATGTGCACCTGAAACTTTGATGAAGATTGGAAATTTCTTTTGAAATGATGTTGATGATGTTTTTCAGGCCTAGAGGGACTCAGTCCCAGTCCCAATTCTGGTAAACTGAGTCAGAATCTATTTTTGTCAAAAGGGTGTCAGAAAATGCAGAAAACAAAAACTAGCCTGGAAGTGGGACTCATTTTCCACCCATGGAAAATGAGTCCACTTTTGAATTTCTGAATATTCAAGAGTGGCTTCTAGAGTTTCTAATCTGCACTTTGATGTTCTACAGGTGTGCTTCTGAAACTCTAATTTACGAGCCTGAAAGTGAGATTTTGTTAATTCTTTGACTTGTTGAATGAAGAGAGGACTTTAATAACTTTGCAACTTGATCTACAATGATTTCCAAGCTTCCAAAGGACTTAAATCTGCATACACACAAGGAAAGAAGAAATTTTAAATGTTAAGGCATGGGGGTTTGCCTTGGTCAAACCTCGTTTAGGTAATTAAACCAAAATAGAGAAAGAATGTAATGAAACATGCAATAATGGAATAGATTACCTTGCCATGATGATTGATATTGAAAGTTTGCAACAAAACATGTAGAATCTACCCTTGAATGTCTTAGGAAGATAAATTGATGGCTTGCAATGTGTAAGCTCTAACTACTTGACTGAATGAATGATGTGAATGAGTTATGAGATTAAGAGATGAATGAGAGATTAGGAGATGGAGAGAGATGTAAAATGAGAAGATTAACACTTATTTATACAATCTTGTGCCTTAGTTAAACATTCATACCTCATCACAGGCCGACATCAAGTGTTTTTGAATAAAAACCTGAAAGGAAATTTTAAAATTTTTGAATTTGGAGCCAAGGGGGACTCATTCACCACCCATGGCGAATGGGTCCCACCTAGGACCTGAAAATAGGTGTCGCATATTAAGTTGTATTTAATGTTATTTGTCGGGCTTACATTCAAAAATACACTTAATTAAAGCATATGAGGGCATAAAGGAGTCAAATAAAGCATAAGAATGAGATAAATAGTGAAGTTGTGCCTAGAAAAGCATGAAATCTTGTTACAAGACTTTACACAACTTCAAAATAGGACTTGATTAGGGATGAAAAGGTGATTTTAAGGTGAATTGCAATAAATAGAGTCTAGAAGAATGTAGAAATTTCTTACAACACTTCACAACACCTTCACAAGATGTCATTAAAATAATTTTATTTAGTTTTCAAGGGTCCAAGACCTAGTGTGGATGCATAAAATGCCTCACAACACCAAATTAAGACCTCATTAAGTCCATTTTATCATGAATTAATCCCATGTCAAGAAAAGGGTCCTTTTTTCTACGACATAATCTGTAGTGGTAATGATAAAAGGTATGTCCCCTGGAAGAAGGAGGTGATATCTTTCCAATAATATCCAACCCCCATTTAACGAATGGCCAAGGGGAAGCTTGATTTTGTAATTCTTGGGCAGGTGCATGAATGAGACGACTGTGTTGATGACATTGAGGACACTTCTTAACAAATTCAAAGGAATCTTGTTCCATCGTTTGCCAATAGTATCCCATGTGTACTAGTCTTCTTTCCAAGGATTTACCACCAAAGTTTCCACCCTCGGAGCCCACATGGGCTTCCTTAAGGGCAAGGGGTATTTCCATTTTAGTAAGACACATGAGAAGCAAGACATTATAGGCTTTCTTATAAAGGATGTTAGACATTTTAACATAGTGAACTGAAAGCTTTCTTATATGAGTGTGATCGTTCTTTGTCGCATCATCGGAAAATTTTCTAGTCTTTAGATAGTTATAGATATTAGAAAACCATTCTCTAGATTCCACATGGGAACACATAGGGGACTCGACTTTAGGTTCTTCGGGAACAGTGGGGGTTCACAAGACCTAGACCACAAAGCGGTATTCTTTCATATCTTCTTCGGAAGGTACCAAGGAAGTTGCGCTTGCCATGGCATCAACATGTCTATTTTCTCTCTTAGGGACACTATCTATTGTGAAAGAAGAGAATTGTTTAAGCAAAGACAAGGAAAAGTCTCGATACCGGGACAACTTACTTTGCTTGGATTGATAGGTTCTTGTTATCTAGTTCACTATAAGTTCGGAGTCGCCTAGGATACATAAACGTTTTATTTTTAGTGTAATTGAGGCACGTAAGCCAACAGTGAAGGCTTTTTACTCAGTGATGTTATTGGTACAAGGAAAATCTAGTCGAAAAGATAGAGGAATTGGTTTACCTTCAGGGGATATTAAAACCACACCTTCTCCAGAACCGGTTTGGCACCTTGATCTGTCGAAATACATTTTCCATTCAAGGTCATGATTAATTACAAAAAAAATCATCGGGAAAAAAATCCAACCCAGGAAAGGAGCGAGATGAGGGAGCGTCTACCAGTTGATCCACAACCGCTTGACCCTTTATTGATTTCTGAGTAACGAACTTTATGTCGAACTCAAAAAGCAACATAACCCATTTCGCTAACCTTCCCACTAGGTCAATGCTAGATAACATATGTTTTAAAAGATCCATCTTTACTATGACGTGTGTTTCAGCATGGAGGAGATAGTGCCTCAACTTCTGCGTAGCAAAGATGAGAGCAAGGAATTGTTTCTCCATGGAGGAATAATGGGTTTCATAGTCAACCAAGACACGACTAATGTAGTAGACCGCTCTTTCCTTCCTAGTGTCATCATATTGAGCCAAAAGAGTTGCCAAATCATATGGTGATGCAACAAGGTAAAGCAAAAAGGGTCTATCTTGCATAGCTGGCATCAATACAGGAGGATTGGCCAAATAGGCTTTGATTGACTCAAAGGCTCTTTGACACTCTTCATCCCATATGAAACGAACATCCTTTTTCAATAAACGATTGAAAGGAAGGGTACGATCAGCCAATTGAGATATAAATCTATGAATTGCCTGAATCTTCCCTTGTAAACTTTGCAACTCGGTGATATTCCTTGGTGGAGGCATGCTAACAATGGCATCAATCTTATTAGTATCAACCTTGATCCCACGATGAGAGACTATAAACCCCAAAAGCTTACCAACATCAATGCCAAAGACGCACTTATGGGGAGTTAGTCTCATTTTATAGAGCCAAAGTCTCTCAAAAATAAGACAAAGGTTCTTTGTGTGATCTTGAAAGGTTATCAATTTCACTAATATGTCATCAACGTAATCATCTTGTGGATAAAAACATGAAATATTAGGGTCATTGGCCGTTGGTAAGTAGCTCCCACATTCTTTAATCCAAAGGGTGTGACCATATAACAAAAAGTACCCCACGGGGTAGTGAAGGTTGTCTTGTATTGATCATCTAGGTTAATACGGATTTGATTGTAACTCGAGAAGTCGTCCATGAAAGAAAGTAATGCATGGCATGTAGTCGAGTTGACAATCATATCTATATTAGGCAGCAGAAAATCATCCTTAAGAGAGGCCTTATTAAGGTCTCGAAAGTTGAAACATATGAAAATACGGCCATCAGGCTTACTAATGACAACTATATTCAAAATCCAAGGGGAATAGTCAATAGGACAGATAAAGCCCACTTTCAATAGTTTCTCTATCTTAGTCTTGACCATCAATGCCACCCTGGGATTGATCTTTCAAATTTTTTACTTAATCGGCTTGGCGTTGGGACATAGGATGATATTATGAACCACTATAGATTCATCAATACAAGGCACATCCTCATATGTCCAAGCAAAGATGTCAAGATGAGAACAAAAGAGATCAGAGTGTTCATTTGCATCCTTCGAGGATAGACACTTCCCGATTTTGATCACTTTTTCAGGGGATTTTAGATCCATAGAAATTTCAACATTGTCTCCTTTAAGAAGGGAATTAAGGTCTTCAGGATGAGATATCACAATGTCATCACCAGTTTTAGATAGAGGGTCTTCCTCATCAACACTCAAAATAGACTCTCTAAAGTACACTTGACTATGCAAGCAGTACGAGAATCATTTCTTGTGATGATAAGGAGGCAATAGGGAATAAGCACCTAGAAACTCCTCTAGCGCTTCATCCAAAAAGAATACAACAAGAGGAATTTTCTCAGCTTGTTCCCCTTCCTCTATCAACTCAAGGTGAACTAGGTTCAACGACTCAACTGAGATCATATAAACACTCCACCAAGGCTTTTTTTTGGACTGTTCAACAAAAAATCCTAGACCGAGATAGCGTTGTCACAACTTAACTAGATGGGGACCTGAATCCCTTGCTCAATAAGCCCCAGGCCTTTCTTTCCATAGCCATACCGAGAAGCAAGCTCATATTTGAACCCATAGTGAGTTTGTAAAACCTCAGGAGGCGGTGGCTCCACGTAGAGTGTTTCATTCCACTAATGGATGTCAAACGTTTCTACAAGGGTACTCCCACCTTCCTTATCAGGCTCACAAACATTAATCTCCTTTATAAGAGGGGGATTGTTTTCCTTAGCATAGGAAGGAGAAATCTCCTGAACAAGATCACACTTCTCCTCCTCCATGGGAGTATCATCTGCCTTTGTGTTAAGGGCACCTAGAAGGTCTATGCAAGAGGGGTTCACCTTATATTATGCCACAAAGAACTCAGAGAAATTCAAGGAGCCCCAATCATCTCCAAGGAAAGCATTTTTTTGAGAAGCAGATGAGGGAGACTCAAGGACGAGGGAGACTCAAGGTCCTTTTCTTTGGGTGGTTCTTCATTTCTAATACTCGCCCTGGGCACTACTTCCATAAAGGGTATCAATGAAGAACATTCCATAGCATCAATAGTCAAGGAGGGAATACAATTCTTGAGAGTAGATATAGTCAAAGCATGACCAACAGCGGCCAATTCACAGAGGTGAACACCTTTTGGATCCACTTTAACTGTAACTACTTAGGTATTTGTGACGAACTTCAAAGAACGGTGTAAAGTAGAAGTTACCATACCCATAACATGGATCCAAGGTCTCCCTAAGAGGAGGTTATACAATAAAGGTTGAACATCACATAAACTAATGTGGGTAAGGTAATGGGACCCAACTGCAGAGGTAGTATTATCGTACCTATAGCTTGGCGGCCAGCCTTATCGAATCCATGAATGTACAAGGAGGAAGTTGCTAAAGAAGATGAATCAATATTAATTTTAGTTAATATGTCTATACTGCAAACGTTGAGAGCCAAACCGGTGTCAATGAGGGTGCACCTAATAATGATGTTGTTAAGATTGACTATAATCATCAAAGGCTCTACTTACTTCCGCACATCCAAAGGTGGGAGCTCTTGCAGGTGGAACATGATATTCAGTGAATCCACATGAATATGAGCCAACAATGCATTAACATCCATGGGCCTAGCGGAGGCAGGAAAGAGAATCTTTTGTAAATCTTCCTAGAGCATTTCTTGATAAATTGGAGCGGTCTGAAGCAAGTTCCAAAGTGATATCTTAGCCAGAGTAATGTGAAGCTGCTCGAAGAGATCATAATCATCTAGTGCCTTGATCGCAACTTTAGGTGCTAAAGGAAGGCTTGGTTGAGAAGGTGGTAAAGAAGTAGGGATAGACGGTTGTGATGTAGGAACAAAAGATTCTTGATTCAAATTTTGTTTATTACTCCTTGTAGAATATGTGTGTCCAACAACATTGTAAGATGTAGAGTCCATAGCTTTCACGAACCTTGAGTATAAGTCCAATGAATTTATATGACATGAAATCCCATAGACAGAAGGGTCGGTCGGGGTCTCAGAAATGATGAGTTTCTTAGGGCTTGGAGAAGCCATCGAGATCACCACCACATTTACTAATCCCTTGGCCTATCAAGAGGAGACTTGTTAAGAAGATTTACGGATAGAGGAGGGCACTTCCAAGAAGTCATCTAGAGCATCCTCTAGCATATCAAAATATTCCTCAGAAAAGTCATTATCATGAACGTGCAACATCGCGAAAGAAGTTTTGACGTTCACGTCGGGTTCACCAAAATGTGATATAAGAGGGATTCACTACACACGGGTCTCTCCTTTCTTCAGAGATCACTAGGGAATGAAGTGCTCTTATACACCTCAGAATAATAGATTAACAAAACAGTATAGGAATAAGATTCAGTTGTGCTTCGGGAAAAACTATTATAGATCCTGAGAGAGAAAAACCAAAAGATTCCTATCTTAGAAGAGGGAGCTCTCGGCCAGAGGACGTTAGCGTAGTTATAGGATGCCAACGTGGTGTGATGTCATCTAAAAGACGCATTGGAATCCTGAGCAACAAAGAACTCAAGAACTCAATGGATAGAAACAAATTCTACTTCCAAACTCAGGGGTAATCTGTACGAGACTATCTAATTAGTCAAGAAACCAAAAACTGAGATGAACACATAGATGCTTGGGGTAAGCTTACATTTTACTAGATGGTTGAATCTTCACTACAAGCTTATTTTCGTGACCTACACAAAAAATATCAAAAGGAAAGTTGTTGGATGGTTGTATAGGGGCCTGGCTCAGTCAGACCCTACTTTGGTGTTCCCACCTCCATGGACAACAAAGTTGGAAAGGGTTGCTAAAGAATTAAACAAAGTGTGTGGTGAAAGAAAAACCTTCTCAGGAGTAGAACCCACACCATGATAAGTGTGTGGTGAAAGCAATACCCACTTAGGAGTAGAACCCACACCATGATATAGTA
Source organism: Sequoia sempervirens (assembly GCA_007258455.2). Classification (NCBI taxonomy): domain Eukaryota; kingdom Viridiplantae; phylum Streptophyta; class Pinopsida; order Cupressales; family Cupressaceae; genus Sequoia; species Sequoia sempervirens. The sequence continues at coordinate 125,072 of VDFB02300216.1, forward strand.
AGTGAACAAGTATGAAAGGAAAGTGAAAGGGAGAGAGAGTGTTACCCATGGGCCTAGGCCCTCTCTAGAGCACACAGACGCACCAATGAGTGCTTGCTTGAGAGTTGTTGTTGCTGGGAGGACCTCAGTCTGGCATGGCTTTGCCTGTGAGTGCACTGCTATCAAAGATGAGGAGATCTCAAAGTTGGAGCAAGTGTAGAGAGAGCTAGTGTGATGTCTTCCAACCTTCAAAATGAGAGGTAAAAAGAGGTTTTAATGCTTGCAAGGGTGAAAAAGAGCCATTACTTTCAGAGTGTAACCACCAGGACATGTGTCTCAAGTGTTAACCTTCTAGATTCCACATTTTGAACTCAGGAAATTGATAAGACATTAGTGTGCCGCACAGACATCTGTGTGCCACGCATTTGTCCAAAGCCTATATTCTCAAAAAATGCATCGCCGGGATTCTATTGCTCAACCGCTTGTCCACATGGAGTTAGAATCATGAAATTTTGACCCTGGGATTTTGTCATTAATATCTCAAGGCATCATAAATGCTAGGAAAAAATGCCAAAATATGGAATTACCCCTAGGTGCAATTCTGTGATATTACACTTATAGAGGAGTATTCAGGTTCCTACAGCATAAAACCTACAGAGCAGATGGCCAAAATAGTTATAGATGAATTCCAATATATGCAAGGAGAGGACCAACAGATTAGAACAAGAATAGATTCATTTCATACTTTGAATCAATGGTTTGTGCCAAAACTATTGAAAGATGATGACAACTTGAAGGACCTCAATGAATGGAAGAGTGAATTTGGCCAGATTGTTCCACAGTGCATCACTCGCATACAAAAGAATGATGAGTTGAGTCTTGATAGGTTCGACTTAATCATGGATGGATTAATAGTGTTGGATGTTGGATATTCTAAGTTTATCATGGATGGCATGGCGTTACTAGATAGCCGATGGAAGATTCACCTTGCAAATATATTGAAAATTCAAGAATACAAATGGCCAAATGATTATACAGTGTACGAGTGGGAGCAGAGGTATATGGGTCCTCCCAACGAACAATAGGCCTTGGGGTTGTCACAGTGGAAGAACCAAACATTCAGATACACTAATATGGAGAAAGGACCTTGAACAAATCTTCAGTGATCACAGGTTCCTTATGGAGATTAACGGACTATGGTGTCACAAGTGTTGTGGACTTCATTAGTTATCTACTTTCTTTGTTTTATGTTTTAAGAAAAACTAATGTTTAGTCTAGTTTATACAAAGAGGCATGAATTTTGAAAATATGCCATATTTTGTATCGGTCTGAAGCTTGTTGCTTCTCTTATAAAAGAGAAACCAAGACCGAATTTTGATATCATCATCATAGGAATTTATAGAAACATATATGAGGAGACTTATGTTATATTGTAATATCTATTTGAAGCAATCAATGGACAAGAAGATTTAATTTGGTGCTCGAATTCTAGTGTCAATTATTTGTTGATAATATTGTGTATGATTGGATTTTTTATGTATTTTAGGTTGGAATATAGGGGTATATTATGAATTGGTATCAATTATTTGTTCATAATCATCTGCATTGTTGATTACATTGCATTTCACATCTTTCAAACTCAAAGCATTACTTCACATTGTATAACTAATAACTAGATGCTGATAGATGAAAAAAATCAATTACAATATAGTTTTTACAAAGTCAACCTAAGCAGTTATGCAATTACTTCACATTGTATAACTAATAACTAGGAGCAACTACCAATTGCATTTACTTGTCATGGCATTCCATGAGACCACATTTCTTTGAGGCATTTTTTCAAACAATTCACTATCTTGTCTATGCTACCACATTTTTCATACATATTGTCTACTAAAGAATTTTATCAAACAGTTCACTGCCTTGTTGCTATAGCTAAAAGCCTAAAACAAGTGCTTTCAAACAAGCTATGGATGCTTGGAAAAAATATATCAAAGCATAATAGTAGGAAATAGCATAGACAAGGCAATGAACTAGTTGAAGAAATGCCTCAAATAAATGTGGTCTCATGGTGATGTAATTCCATGACAATCCATAACAATTTGCTTGTCATGGAATTCCATCACCATGAGACCACATTTCTTTGAGGCATTTTTTCCAAAGTTCATTTCCTTGTCTATGCTACAACATTTTTTATACATGTCTACCAAATTTGTAGGCCATATATATGCTCAGCAAGGGCAGGTAGAGAAGGCTTTGGAAATTTTAAGAAAGGAAACTTGCATAGATCCACGTGATTCCCATGCATTTATCAAGATGGGTGAGTTATTAATATCGACAGACCCCAGTGAAGCCTTAGATTATCTTAAGACAACAAAGTCTCTTTTGAAGAAGATCAGAGAAGAAGTACCCATTGAATTGTTAAACAACATTGAGGTTCTTCATTTTGAGCATGATGAACTAGAGTTGGCTCAATAAACTTTTATGGAGGCATTAGGAAATGGCATTTGGGTTGAATTCACAAATAAAAGCCCTAGTGCCAATTATGCAGTTTTTCTTTGCACTTTAAGGATATGGAATTGTTCCTTCGACTAGAAGAAGGTGGTGTTTCACTTGAGTTACCATGGGATAAAGTCACAACACTATTTAATCTTGCTAGGTTGTTTGAACAGCTACATGATACTGAAAAAGAAAATCTTTTATACATGCCAAAATTATTCAAGTTCCTGATTATATGGATGCATATCTACATCTTGCAGCCATGGCTCAAGCTCGAAATGAGATCCTACTAAGCCTAGAATTGATTGGGGGTGCACTTAAGGTGGATAAAAAATCATCAAATGCTTGATGTGTGCTTGGAATCATGGAACTATAAACAAATGACTAACTTAAAGCAAAAGAAATAATTAAAGAAGCATGCCAACTTGTCTTGGCTAATGAAGCAAAATGAAAATTTGATGAAGAACGAAGGATTCAGATGGAAAGGAGAAATCAAGAGGAAGAACTTCAGTGGGTGATGCAACAAGAGAAGCAATTTGAATATGTGAAGGAATTATGGAAGAGTAAGCACGTAAGGATAGGGATGATGACGATGATGAGGCTAGTCAGTCTAAGAAGAAAAAAAAGAAGAAAATGAAGAAAAAGAAGAAGGATAAGGACCACAAGGCTTATGATTCTTATATGGAGGAACCTGATGTTGCAATGGAAGATGAGGAAAATTATATGAGCCATAAGGCACAAGATGATGCAGAAAATTCCCAAGATCTTCTTGCAGCTGTAGGTCTAGAAGACTCTGATGATGGCGAGACAAATTCTCCAATTTCAACAAAATCATGAAGGAGACATGCATACTCTGATTTTGAAGATGATAAACCATTGCAGAAACAGAGTCTGAGAGAAGATGATCCATATGATGATGATGTCTAGGCTTCCCGAGCTTTAACCAAACCTAGCTCCTATTTTCCAAAATAAAAATCCTCAAGGCCCATGGGAAATGAATGATGAGCATTTTAGTTTCAATAGACTAAAATAGGTTGCCCATAAAAAAAAGAAAGAGGAAAACTGAAAAGATAGCATACAAATGATTCATTTGATGTTTTTGATAAGATCTCATTTAACTATGTCAAATGCATTTGGAAGGGACAAATAATATTTGATTGACTAAAATTTTGAGGTAGCCTATCCATCATCATTGTATGTATCATATTCTCTTGGAATATGTTGAAACTCAAATGCTCATCATTCATTTCCCATGGGCGTTGGGGATTTTTCTCTTAGAAAATAGGAGCTAGGTTTAGTTAAAGATTAGGAAGCCTATACATCATCATCATATGGATAATCTTCTCATGGAATCTGTTTCTACAATGGTTCATCATCTTCAGAATCAGAGTATGCATGTCTCCTTTGTGATTTTGTTGAAACTGGAGAATTTATCTCACCATCATTAGAGTCTTCTAGACTTGCAACTGCAAGAAGATCTTGGGCATTTTCTGCATCATCTTGTGCCTTATCACTGATATAATTTTCCTCATCTTCCATGGAAACATCAGGTTCCTCCATATAAGAATCATAAGCCTTGTGGTCCTTATCCTTCTTCTTTTTCTTCTTTTCCTTATTTTGTTTCTTCTCAAAATGACCAACCTCATCATCGTCATCATCCCTATCCTTACACTTACTCTTCCATAATTCCTTCACATGTTCAAATTTCTCCTCTTGTTGCATCACCCACCAAAGTTCTTCCTCTTGCTTTCTCTTTTCCATCTGAATCCTTCATTCTTCATTAGCTTTTCACTTTGCTTCATCATCCAAGACAAGTTGGTGTGCTACTTTAATTGTTTCTTTTTCTTTAAGCCAATCATCTATTTTCAGTTTCATGTTTCCAAGCATACATAAATCATTTGATGAGTTTTTATCCACCTTAAGTGCATCCCCAATCAATTCTAGGCTTGGTCCATTGTAGAAACAGATTCCAAGAGAAGATGATGCATACAATGACAATGGATAAGCTACCTCAAAATTTTAGTCAATCAAATATGCTTTGTCCCTTCCAAATCCATTTGACATAGTTAAATGAGATCTTATAATTTTCCTCATCTTCCATGTTAACATCAGGTTCCTCCATATAAGAATCATAAGCCTTGTGGTCCTTATCCTTCTTTTTCTTCTTTTCCTTCTTTTGTTTCTTCTTAGACTGACCAGCCTCATCACCGTCATCATCCCTGTCCTTACGCTTACTCTTCCATAATTCCTTCACATGTTCAAATTGCTCCTCTTGTTGCATAACCTACCAAAGTTATTCCTCTTTCTTTCTCCTTTCCATTTGAATCCTTCATTCTTCATCAACTTTTCATTTTGCTTCATCAGCCAAGACAAATTGGCATGCTACTTTAATTGTTTATTTTTCCTTAAGCCAATCATTTGTTTTCAATTCCATGTTTCCAAGCATACATAAAGCATTTGATGAGTTTTTTATCCACCTTAAGTGTATTCCCAATCAATTATAGGCTTGGTGCATTATAGAAATAGATTCCAAGAGAAGATGAAGCATACAATGACGATGGATAAGCTACCTCAAAATTTTAGTCAATCAAATATGCTTTGTCCCTTCCAAATCCATTTGACATAGTTAAATGAGATCTTATCAAAAACCTCAAATGAATCATTTGTATATTATCTTTTCATTTTTCCTCTTTCTTGTTTTTCATGGGCAACCTATTTTAGTCTTTATTTTAGAACATTTTATGTGTCCTTCAATGTATTATGCTTTATCTTTCTATCAGATTCTTGATAAAAAGAAACTATAATTGAAAATGGATTAATTCATCATTTTTTATTTTACAGTCCCAAATAGGTAGATTAAATTATGTATCTATTAAACAAATCTTGTACAATGTAATGTCCCCTTTTCAAAATGAAACCAAGTTGAAACTCAAATGCTCATCGTTCATTTCCCATGGGCCTTGGGGATTTTTCTCTTGGAAAATAGGAGTATAATAATAACTCAAGAGGATCTTAATGTCATAAAAGGGGACACTTAAGTGTTGGCACAAAGACCAAGAAATGTTTATGCTGCAAATAGGGCAGTCATTGTGCTAGCTAAAAGAGGTCAATTTGATATTGCAAAGGAGATTTTTACACAGGTACAAGAAGTTGTTATAGGAAACATCTTTGTTTAGATGCCTAATGTGTGGGTAAATCTAGCAATTGTTTACTTTGCACAAGTACAGTTTGTGCTTGCAGTGAAAATGTTTATGCTACAAATGGGGCAGCCATTGTAAAGTGTTGGCATAGAGACCAGGAAATGTTTATGGTGCAAATGGGGCAGCCATTGTGCTAGCTAAAAGGGGCCAGTTTGATATTGCAAAGGAAATATTTACACAGGTACAAGAAGTTGTTGTAGGAAACATCTTTTTTCAGATGCCTAATATGTGGGTAAATCTAGGACATGTTTACTTTGCACAAGGACAGTTTTCACTTGTAGTGAAAATGTATCATTTTTTTTTGAGGAAATTCTATTTTGGCAATGACACCCAAATTTTATTATATTTAGCTTGAACACATTATGAAGCAGAATAGTGGAAAGATTGTAAAAGAACATTATTAAGAGCAATAGAACATTTTTAAGAGCAGTAGATTGTAATGAGTGTTTCAAATTTGTGTTTAATGTAATGAGGATTTTGAATTACCTCTAAATTCATTGCAGAGGGCGTCCCCAAATATGATTTTTCTATAGAGGGCCTTGGTGAATTCAAATTCGTTGCAACAAACTCTGAATTCCTTTCCCTTGCCCACCTTTTCAGAAGTCTCTAGGTCCTCTTCGAATCCTTATTTCCCATGAAAGTAGTTGCTATAACTGATCAAAACAACTCATGTCAGGCTAATGAATGAAGCGAGGTCTGCAATGAACAAATAAATCAAGGTCAAGTGAGATGAATGAATCTACAATGAACGTGAAAAATAATCATGCCAATACATCGTGTGCATGAATACATCACGCTAATAATTGGATGCCTTGTTTTTTAAAAAAATTGTCTACTTTGGATTTGATGACTAACTATTTTGTCATTTTTATTTTTGTAACTAAATAATTTTGTTTAGTCAATGACCGAATTAGTCATTTATTTACTCATTTATAGCTAAGTTGCAAAAAATGAGTATAATTTAGTCATTTTTAGTTGTTGTGACTAAAATTTTTAGTCACCTAGTAATTTATTTTCCAAATTCTACTAGTGAATGCAATCCAGTTATATCAAAAATAGAGTATGCTAGCTTTGTGAGTGATGATGAGTTTGAAGATAAGAATGTATGTGTTCAGTATCCTAACCCTAAGCACAGTGTTAAAAATGATGAAAATTGTGGTGTTAACCAGTAGGATCATGGCCTAGTTGCTCTTGAGTGTTTATGTGAAGCAAAGATGGAATATGCAAGTTTCTTCACAAAAATGGACATGATTGTTTTCAACAAAGAATGCATTGATGAGAAAAGGGATGAAGAAGCTTGTTCAATTCCTAATGAGCAACAGTCAAATTATAATGAACCTTTCACATTAGGATCAACACACCCATCAGTTGGTGAGGCACATGAGTGCCTTGCTACTGACCCTATTGATTTTGAGTTATTTGAGACATCCTTTGAATCATTTTGCATTAAGCTAGGTAATGATTTGAAGAATGGATTAGAATAAGTTAATGAACCTGAAATTGAGGTATTCTTTGATGCATGGGACGTTATCAGCAATGAGGTTTGTGGTGATGACCCTAGTCTGAATAAGAGAAAATCTACCATGGGTTTTGATGAATCACTTTTCCAAGGTAGTAGAGCATGTGACAGTATGACTAGTTCACAATGCTCAGGTGAATGTGAACATCGGTTTGAAAATATGCTTGTGTATGAACATCAATTTTTTGATCTATAATGGCAGTATTTTCAAGCTTGGCTTAGTTTAGATGGCAAAGAACAGTGTGTTTGTTAGAGGCAAATATTGATTTTACTTTTTTTGGTGGCCCGAGGCCATCAAATGAGGTAGAAGGGAAGGGAATTATTTGAAGAGGGGAGAAATTATAGAGCACCCAAGGGACTTGATGCTCAGTCTGCTTCAACCTTGAGTTCTGGAATTTCACCATGCCTGGAAGAGGCATGTGTCCCCAGTCAGAGCCATTGGTGGAACCCTCAATTTTGTTTTCATGTTCCACTAGTCCAGGATGCTTTTCCTTTGATCTTCTTGGTTTGAGAGGGACTAGGGTTTTAGGGTTTTATGAGGGGAGTGGTATTACTTTGAATATTTTCTCCTTTGTCTTAAACCCTTAGTCTTGTGATCTAATTTTGTGTTGACCTAGTGTCGCCTGTTCCCAGTCATGTTAAAAATAACTTGATCCATTAAGGTCCATGATGTAACCGACCCTTTGTTCCTAGGTTTGAGAAATAGTTTTATTTTATAAAGTTGATTGATCGACCTTGTTTTTCCTTTAAATCCTTTGAATAAAATGGTTTTAAGTCTTTTGAGGCCTTATCTTACATTGTCCTAGGTGGTCCCCTCTTCAAAAAAACTTGTAAGAACATGCAGAATGGATCCACCTATGTTCGTGTTCATCGCCTTGTTCATCCCTCGTCGTGGATTATCCTTTGACTACTAAACATGAATCAATGATGTGCGATAAACGATTTCCTTTCATATCACTCATCGCAGATGGAGTTTTAACCTTGGTTTTTAAAGTAGTGATGAGTGATATAGGCAATATCCTCTATATTGTTAATTTTTCTTGCTATCGCTAATAGCTTGTGAGTTTTTAGCTATGAATTAGTGATGTGTGATGAGGTCCTATGATCAAATGTGCCATTGATGATATGAAGTATTATTAAGGGTGATGTTTTCTCAACCCTTGATCTTGTCTTATGGGCACATGGCTGGATCCTGATTGGTTGCATGGGGTTCTCCATCACTAATGTGTTGTCACTGTTGCGAGGTAAATCCATGATGGGCGATATCACTATTATGCCTTGTGCCCATCGTGTTTTTTATAGCCATCGCAGTTTCAAATGGATTCCCAAAACATGTATTAGTGATGGGTGATGGAATGTCTGATGGAATATTCTCCTATTTCTAGCTCTTGGCACATTGTGGAATCACTTGAGGGAGCATAGACTAGAGTAGCGATACACGATGGCTATCAAACAAGAGATGACTAATGTGATTAAGTGGTGATGTGGAAGTTTTATGAGGTGTTATCGTTCTTTTTAAAGCACAAGTTGTAAAAGAAAGGAGTGATGTCCAAGAAGCATCATTGATTGTTTTTTAAAACCAAGAAAAAAAATCCCTCAAATACTTTTAAATACATGTAGCATTATGGAGTATCACTCATTCCTTGCTTTAGGTAACAATTTTCTTAAGGGTCAACCAAATCCTTAAGGGATTTTACCTATTTAGCAATTTCGGGGAATGCATTTGTTAGTCAGAATGTTCATGGTAAAACGACACAAGAATATCACTTGAACATTGTTAGGATCACCCTCCTGGGTTTCACAGAGTCTGAAGTGTAGAAGTAAGGGCCTAGTAATACTTACTTGTTTGTTGTCCAATCCTTGCCATTGTTGATTATTGAGTTATGGAAAATTTATAGGAAATTGGTAAGATCAAGTTTGGTTCTCAAAAAATAACCAACAGATTATAAAATATCCCATAGGAATACTAGAATGAGGAAGCACTGAATGAGATAGGTGATGCCCTAGGATCTTTCATTCAAGTGGATGAATTTTTTTTTTGAAGGAATTTGGAGTGCATGTAAGAATTTGCATGGAGGTTGATCTTAGTGATAAACTATAAGATGAGCTAGAAATCATAACAGAGTTTAGGCAGTGGAAGAAAAAGATTGAGTTAGGGCCCAACACATCTAGCTTTGAGAAGAAGGGTAGCGAAGATCAAACAAAAAACAAAAACTGGCTCACTAAAGCCACAAAAGGAAAATATAAGACATTGAACAATGTGGGAAAAGTCTAGGATGCAAATAAAAAAGTGAATAAGGAAGCTCATAAAGGGTTTAATGATTTGATAGACTCGATGCTACTAGAATCTCTCTCGCTAAATGAAATAGCAACAAAGATTCAAAGTCAATCAAAGGGTGAGAAAATATTGGGGGGAAAATAGAATTTGGTAATTCATTAGAGGGAAAAAGACCAAAGATTCGAGAGGATGCAAAGAAAAGAAATCAAGAAAAAACATTACCCCAAGATACAACAGGGGTGCCCACACATATGTATGCCTCGAAAGAAGATAAAACTATATATGTGGTAGGTTTAGACAAGGTTATTGAGAAGGAAAGTGAGTTAGCCAGCTAAAGGCTAGAAGAATCTTGGGAAAGTATAAAAAATATAGCAAATGGGATTGGTAGTGAGATCTATGGGATAACCAATAGCCATAAAACAAATCCACTAGAAGGGGCGAAAAAGGGACAAGTAAATCAAAGCAATGGGGAAAAGTGGGATGAAATGCCAGCTTTGGAAGAAGGCGAATGGGTGGACAAAACGAAAGGTTGGATCTTAGAAGTAGAAGAAATTTTTACCAAAATGGAGGTGGCTCACCTTGCAGGGAAAAATTGGGTATAGAATAGAAGAAATCAAAAAAAGTGTCACCTAAATGCAAGGAAGGGAAGAGGAAAGGAAGAAAGACAAACATGGAAAAATTGAGTCAAGAAGGGGATGCCGAAGGGAAAATGAAAATCACAAGGCATCTAAGATTTGGGAAGTGAAAAATCCTCCCCAAAGAGCCATTAAGATAACATAATGGAATGTTAGGGTATTAAATGCCCCTAACAAAAAGCGCTTAGTAAAGTGTTTCATGGAGGTGTCAAGATCCGACATCTTCATGATACAAGAAAAAAAACTACCAAGCAAATAGGTAGAGCTCTTCAAAGGGAAAATAAAATTTTAGAAAGTGGACATGGTGGAGGTAGAAGGCACTTATGGGGAGTTAGCTATATTGTGGAAACCACAATATGTTTCTCTAAAAATCCTTGCTTAGAAAAAAACATGGAGGGTATGCAAGGTACATAATCTCATGAAAAATTTTCACTTCTCCTTAATAAATTATATGGTCTAGCCTCCATGCTAGAAAAGAAATAGACTTAGTAAGAAATAGAGATGTTCAATAACCTATTCCTAGAAGAATTCTTCATATTAAGGGGATATTTTAATTCCATCCTCCATAGTCAAGAAAAAATAGGAGTACAAAGGGGGTTGCAATCATAGATTGATTTTGAGGATTTCGTGGACATAAACTCACTAATTGAAGTCCCAATGAAGGATGAAAGTTTCACTTGGACAAATAAAATGCTAGCCTTCAGTAATATAGCAGAGAAGATGGATAGGTTCCTTACCAAAGGAAATCTAAACTCATTACCTTTTATGTTGGAAAACACAATAACCCCAGTTTCAAGCTTTGATCACTTCCTAATTCAATTGAACATACTAGGAGAAGTAAGGTCGAAGAGAATCCCTTTCAAATTAAAAAAAATGTGGATGTAGATGCAAGGAAAAATAAACTAATATTAAGGTGGTGGAAAAAACTTCCTTTGATGGCACCAATTTTTTTTGCTTATTAGAAAAACTTAAATATGTGAAGAGGAAACTAAGGGAATGGAACAAAAACCATTTCAATTTTTTTATTGCGACTAAGATGGAACTAGATGAGGAGATTCATCTCCTCGATGAGGAAGTCATCAAAGATGGGATGGACCAAATCAAATATAAGAAGGAGAAGGACCTATTGAGAAAATATGTAAGAAACCTAGCCAAGGATGAAATTTTCTGGAGACAAAAATCAAGAGAGGTGTGGTTAAAGGAAGGGGATAGGAACTCCAAATACTTTCATAATGCCACTAAAATTAAGAGGAAACAAAATAGGACTATTCAACTAATGTTAGCTAATGTAACAATCATGGAGGACCCTAGAACAATAAAGCAAGAGGTTGTAGTATATTTTCAAAACCTACTCAATAATTGGGAAGGTTCAAGTTCCATACACCAAAATCAATTTTTGGAAAGCATTCCCAAATTAGTAACATAAGCACAAAACAAAATGCTAACAGAGGCCTTCATAGAGGAAGAGATGAAATTGACAATGTGGTGTTGCAAGGTGTGTGCCCTTGGTCTCCTTGTGTTGTGTAGTGCAGTGCTCAAGTTCGTGACATGGCTTAACCACCTCACGTGGATTCATTAAATCTGGTAGTTGTATCAAGCATTAACAGGTTGATCTTTTGGTGCAACGACAACTATCCTTGTAACAATTGGTATCATATCTTGGGTCACGGGTTCGAAACCCTCTCTTGTGCTAGGGGGTATTGTTGTAAGGTGTTCTCCCTTGGTCTCCTTATGCTATGCAGTGCAATGCCCAGGTTCATGATATGGCTTAGCCACCTCCCGTGGATTCATTAACTCTGGTAGTTGTATTGAGCATTAACAGGTCAATATTTTGATGCAACAACAACCGTCTATGCAACAATGATTGTTGCAAGGTATGTGCCCTTGGTCTTCTTGTGATGTGCAATGTAGTGCTAAGGTTCATGACATGGATTATGTGCCTCTTGTGGATTCATTAACTTTGGAAGTTGTATTAGGAATTAACAGGTCAATCTTTTGATGCAATGGCAACCGTTTGTGCAACAATTGGTATCAAAGCCTGGGTCACGGGTTCGAACCCCTCACCTATGCTGGGGGGATTGTTGCAAGGTATGTGCTCTTGGTCTCCTCGTTTTGTGTAGCGTAGAGCTCAGGTTCGTGACATGGCTTAACCACCTCTTGTGGATTCATTAACTCTGGCATTTGTATCGAGGATTAACAAGTCAATATTTTGGTGCAATGACAATTGTCTTTGCAAAATGTGTTAGCTGGATTCAAACAAAGCACCTAGAACAAATGGATTTCCAACATATTTTTTTACAAAATGTTGGCAAATTATGGGGAGGGAATTATATGAATCCATAGAAGACTCCTACAGAAAGGGAAAATTATTGAAGGAGATAAACAATACCTTCATCACTCTGATCCTGAAAAAAGAGAAAGCTCTGGCTTTAGAATATTTTCAACCAATCTTATTATGAAACACAATCTATAAAATATTGGTAAAAGCAATGGCTAATAGGCTCAAGAATATTCTACCAGAAATAATTGCAAAGGAACAAACATGGTTTATTTCGGGGAGGTCAATTTTGGATGGAATCATCATTGCACAAGAAGTAGTCCACTCAGCCATGAGAACTAGAAACCAAAAAATGCTAGTAAAATTAGACATAAGGAAATCATATGATAATTTAGATTGGAGATTTCTATTCAAATTCTCCAATGGATTTGGTTTTGAGTTAAATTGGATAAAATTGGATCTTTAGTTGTGTTGCGAGCCCAAGGTATTTAGTGCTAGTAAATGTCCCCCCACCCCATGGTTTTTTTTAGTCTTCATGATGGGGGGGATCCTCTCTTCCCATTCCTTTTTGTAATAATGACATGAGCTCTAGGTAGGGCTTTGAATCGAGCACTATTAGGAAGGAAGCTATATGGGATAAAAATAACAAGCAATCTCCTTGCGGTCACTCATCAATAATTTGTAGATGATACATGTTGTTTGGGACTACAAAGAGGAAAGAAGCTAAAGGCATGAAATAAATATTGAAGAACTACTCAAAGGTGTCAGGGCAAGAGGTCAATTCCTTAAAATCAAAAATCTTCTTTCTGTCAACCCCCCAAGAAAGCAAAAGGAGATCCTCATAATTCTAGACTTCAAGATTGACAAGTTTCCTAACACTTATCTAGGGTTCCCAATGGTACAAGGGTTGAGAACAAAGAAGTTATGAGATCCACTGATATAAAAAGTGTCAACTAGGGCAACATCTTGGAAATGGAGGTGGTTATCTTGGGAGAGAAGGATAATAATTCTCAAAGCAACTATTTCAACAATTCCCATTTACCTAATGTCATGCTTATTAAGGTGCCTGCTATGCATAAGCTAAAAGAGGATCAAAACAACCTTCTTTTTGGATGTGAATTTTCCCAAGAATGTTGAAGATGGATATGGATAAAATAGGTTGGTCAAGTGATCTAACAAACAATATCTTGACCCTATTTAAGTCTTGGCCAACATTAAACAAGAATGTAATGCTATCATGTCTATGGATAATAAGCCCATCAATAATGATATGAGAAATATGGAAGGAACAAAACAAGAGATTATTTTAGGGAAAATAATTGAACGTGTCCTCTTTCTTGAATAAATTGGAATCTACAATTGTGGAAGTGGCAAATAATAGAACGAAAAATCAGAATTCAAATCTCAAAATTTGGACATCTTGGGACAACAATATAATGAAAAATCGGTATGGGTTGTGGCCTCCATTGGTGTGTGGGGTATGGAGTGAGGCATCATCTAAGGCAACGAACTAAGTGGGCATCATCCAAGAAAGGTTGGTACAAGTTGAATTTCGATGGGACATTGAGAGGAAACCATGGAACCTTTGGCATCGGTTGCATAATCCATGACTGGAAAGGGAGGAGAATCTATGAAGCATCCATACTACTCCAATAAGGCACTAACAATGTAGTAGAAATGCAAGCTCTCATGTTAGGTCTATAGCTATGTCAATATCATCTTTGAAAGCATCACATCCTTCCACAAATATATGTGATAAATTTGAAATGAAGAATATAAAACACGATTTGATTACCTCAAGCTAATCAAAAGCTTCTCATGTTTTATCCATCCTCGCAACAACTCCTTTCTTTGTCCCATAGTTTAAAATTGTATGTGAAGATACCTTAATAAACCTTCTATCATTATTGCATCAACTAATTAATCTTGTCAATAGAGTAAATGGATACTTTTCATCCCACTTTTGCATTAAAATAGCCCTAATATTGTCTTCAAGAACATCACATCCTTCCACAAATGGATGTGAGGAATTTGAAATGAAGAATATAAAACATGAGTTGATTACCTTCTTAAGATAATCAAAATTTTATCATTTTCTATTTATCCCTACAAAAACTCCTTTCTTTATCTCATAGTTTAAATTTTCTATTGTATGTCAAGATCCCTCAATAAACCTCTATCATTGTTGCATCATCTAAGTAATCTTCTTAATAGATTTAGCACAAGAGGGGGAGCCTGTACTAGAATAGCTTGAATCTCTTTTTGATTCACCTATGTGGCTTCCAGTTACATAATTTAAGTTGATAATGATGATGATAGTAGACCCTAAGTTGGAAATGGTGTGGGCAATATTCTCTATCATATTTCCTATGCAATGTGGTTGAAAAATGTGAGCATCACTTCTTCCTCTTACACCAAATTTGTACTCTTGTGAAAATAAATATGAATTTGAGCTTCATTCATCAAATTTACTATAATCCTTGAAGTTCCTATGTCTTATGCCAATGACTTCCTCCATATGAAAGGTGGTTGGAAACACTACCTCTCTTTCCTTGGACTATGACCACGGAATGATCAAAATAAAGCTTACATTTCTTACATTGTTGTCATAACAATTTCTTAGTGTCCTCAAGATTCTTACCATGGAGCCTAAATTTTCACCCTTTGACCAATGACATAGATTGGATTGTATGTGCACTAGGATATAGTTGTAATAGTCATATATTGCTCAAAATATATCTCTAAACAACATGTAGGCTAGAATGCTTGCACTTGGTAATCCCAATAGGTAAGACCTACACTCTACATCAAGCAAAGGTTTTTCCCAATACCATGTATACTAAATTGAGTTCCCTTACTCAAAATCAATAGTGTATTGTTGGTGCATTAATCCATTTGAATAACATGACTAACAACTCAATTTGTTTATCAAGGCATATGAAAATTGGTCATATTCCTTGCAAATAAAATTTAATTCTAAGGAATTTTGGAAGCCTTTGTATGAAAGTAATCTAGAGAAGGAAATAGTGTGCACTCCCGCCACCAACAAGTAAATTGCTACTCCAATGTCCTATCTTATCCAAGAAATATTCTTACCCATAACTAATCCCATGGACACATTAGAGACACCTTCAAAAACTTCAATCTATGTGTGTTCCACAATACCTTCTATTTGGAGTCTTGTAGTTATGGTACTAAGATTACCCACCATCTTGCATGAGAAATATTGTAATTGAGAATGGATCCCATTTCCATTTAGCACCCTTCATCTACTCTTCATTGTTAGAATACTTTTCATGAAGAAAAGAACATTGTAATTAACATGTTTATTTGTTTTCAAATATTTGAGAATTTTTGTGAGATTTGTAGAAGCACTATTTTATTCAAAACAAAAATTAGTTATAGAATAAGGTTCAACTAAATCACTACTCATAGATTCATGTTCATCATCAACCTATCTACTTGGTAGATCATTTTAACATAGTATTGGTTTCTTCTTTCCTTCCCTTTCTTCACTATCAAATATATAATCTTTCACATTTTCACTTTTATAAATATCCTGCAAGTTTCCCTTGAATTCACGAAGACATCTGTCTTATTGGTTTGCACTATTAGTAGTAAAAAAGGTATCCCTTCATCAAATTAATAGGTTCCACCTTCATTGTGGATTCTTCAATGGTTTGTTTCCTTTCTAACTCTTGCAAATATTATTTTCCTAACTCTTTGCTATCTTTTTTTAATTCTTCCTTTAATTTCTCCTCTCTTTTTCTCTAGCATTTGTGGCCTAATTCCCAAGATTATTTGCTTGAGAAGAAAAGTGTCTTCTCATCTCATTTTTGGTTTCTCCATTCATCTTCTCTCTAGCGATCATGATGTGATCTTTTGATACAATGCATAAAGTCTCTTCTTGCGTGGGATTTCTTTTGAGTTGCTACAATAGGATGCCTTTAAGAGTGAGTTATATTTTGGTTTTGGTTGTGGCTCCAGTTCTAATTGTTATGCAAGATTATTTCTCTTTTCCAAGCCTAGTGATTTCCTCCTTAGAGACTTCTTTCAATTTTGATTCCTCTTCTTCCTTCCTCAACCTTCTTAGGTGTTAATAAATATTTATTTTTCCTTTCACCCTTAAAAACCCTTCAAAAGGCAATGCATATTTGAAATTATTTGTCTATTCTTGATAATCTTAAAACATTCTATCTAACGAAACTTGGTTTTCTACCATTGAAAGGTAAAAGCACAATCCTATGTCACACTTTATAAAGGAATCGACCAACAACAAAAAAATTATGAACTTCAACCACATAAAAGTGGTCTTTATGTTTTGAATTTCAAGATGATGTAAACTAATGAAATGTAGAAATTTTGATGGAGTTTATTCCTATAATTTTTTTTATTTTTTAAGAAATTATTTTTATTACTTTTTTATCAATTTAAGAACAAATTTTGGAATGCTGAAAATTTTAGAAAAAAGTGACTTCACTGGCCGTCAAGAAATAAATTGAAAAATATTTCATTTCTCCCTAATGTTTTTTTCTCCAAATAGGTAACTTCAATATCTTGTGCATGGAAAATAAAATCAAATTTTGATGTATATTTTTCTCGTAATAATGTTTTAAAGTCAAACTTGTCAAAATTTGACAATTTTCATGAGCCATTAACTATTGCCTATTTTTTTAATCATTTTCAAAAAACAAATTATACCCTTTTGAAGAAGACTCTCTCCTCTTGTGACCCATATAATTTTTTTAAAAAATTAATATGTTTTACTATTTTTTTAATTTCTAATCAACCTCTTTTTTAACTTTAACAACCTATTTGCATTATTTTAAAAATAAAATATATTAAAACTAATCAAAATATTTAAAAAATTACATATTTAGATTCACCACTCCGAGCTCTACAAAAAGGTATTTTTATTTTTGTAAAAACATCATTCTAACTAAAGAAATACTTAGCTAAAGTTGAAAGTTTCAGAAATTTCTAAAAAAAGTTGAGTTGGCTACCAACTAGGATGCCACATAGACAGTTTTAGTAGAAACAGTTTCTATAGAAAGGGTTTCAGCTGAAACCCTTTATATAAAAACCATTTCTACCGAAACCCTTTCTATAGAAACCTCACACATTAAAAAAGCCAATTTCAAAGCAAGAAAAGGAAAAATTTGATTTTTTGGGATTTAGGCGAAGCTTATTCGGTTGAAACCTGTGTGCCATGTAATAGGCCACGTGGTTTCGGTTGAAACCTATTCGGCCGAAAATATCTCGCTTGGAACTATTTATTTGGCTGAAAGTGTAACACAACTTTGTGCTTTTACCTTGAAATTTCTTTTCTTCTTGTATAATGAACCTTTCCTTACCATTTTGAAATACTTTTTAAAGTTAAAGCTACCCTCATACTTTCAAATTGATCATTGTTTTTCTCCATTAACTTGGCCACTTCTTCAATATTATTCATTCTATCTTGGTTCCTTTGTATTTCATCTTAACTCTAGTTCATTTATATCCATACATAAATAAAATGACTTGCATTTTTACCATATGTTATGGTGTTGGCTCCATCACCTCTATTCTTATCAGTATTAGCTCCTAATTCCTAATGAACTCATTCCACCATGCATTATAGCTATAAATAATCCCATTATTCACAAGATGACAAGGAAGCCAACTCTAATACCATTATAATGACCCAACTAGTTTTTTATGTAATAATATTTTTGGTTATTTAAATTTTGACTTAAATATTTAACTCAAACCTCCAAAAACCTAGATTACATTAATTTTCACACAATAGCTCTAATGAGTCAATATTATGCTTCAAGATTCATTATTGAGCCCTAAAATAATAAACCATATTATGCTTGGATCTAGAAAAACCAAAAGTTTCTCACTACATTCACATAAGTAATAGCAAATTCTAGTATTGCAGGTTGGGTTCACAAGCATAATAGAGATGACTAATTTAAATATTTTATTCTAATCTACTAAACCCAAATTACATGCATGGTTTATATAAATTACCCAAATCACAACCAAGCCACAAGGATGAAAAACAAATCACAAGCATTTCTTCATTACACAAGTCTATTACAAAATGTTAAGCATTAGCAAATACTATAAGTTTCATGCAAGTAGAGTAATTTTAATAAACAAGTCTAAAATTTTGTTCACCATTGCTACAACAAAAATAGGTAAAAAATGTAAGTATTTACAAATTGAATAGTCTTAACAAAACTAAAGATTTTCCACCGTAAAATCTCTACAAGGACAAGAGATAAGATTTGTCCTTTCAAGCAAAGGGATTTTATCCTACAAATCATAGGATTAAGGATTTTCATCCTTTGATCTTAAGCAAACTCTAGGGTTTTTGTCCCCAAATATGGGCATTCAAAAACAAGTGCTTAGAATAGGGTTTCTATGTGTAAAATGTTGAATGAATCCTCGTAGCACATGTCCACCTTTTGATAGTTTTGGAATAATTTCAAATATATGAATGAATGAAAGTTTTAATGACGTCCACGAGACTAAACAGTCTATGGGACCGAGACAAAATAGGCCTAATTTTTCTTCATGCTTTTTTCCAAGTCGAATCTCCTGCCATTAATTTTGACCAGAAGGCTAGTCGTTTGATTAATCTTATCTTCCTCAAATAGTTGGTGCATATTGTCAACTTTCAAACAATTTCCATGTTGAGTGCGGATATCCACTTAAGCAGTACACTCCATGATGAAGTGCCATTCCATTTCCACATC
The DNA here is from genome assembly GCA_007258455.2 of Sequoia sempervirens. Taxonomy (NCBI): domain Eukaryota; kingdom Viridiplantae; phylum Streptophyta; class Pinopsida; order Cupressales; family Cupressaceae; genus Sequoia; species Sequoia sempervirens. Next base: position 144,206 of record VDFB02300216.1, read on the forward strand.
CCCCTTATTGTAGAAAATACAAGTTCTTTCTTCCCAAGTTTCCTTGGGTATCTTCCACCTACTGGTCTCACACCTAAGGTGATGCGATCCCGTCCTTAATTGTGCCACTAACATCCTCGCTTTCCCTTTAATAGCTGCACCTAAATAGGTTTTGTCACCATGATCTTTTGTCAGATTAAATTCTTTTATGTATATGATTAGGTATAAATCCCACCTCAAATGGATGACTTGGATCTTGCACGGGTTGAGGGTAGCCAAGGATACACCTATCACATTAATGAAACCCTATGAGCAGACAACAAGTTGTGGCGTGCAATCAAAACATTATTTTCTTGCTTCGAGTTGAATGATGACTTAATCAACCTTCTTCACCCCTTACTTATAGTGACATGTAAATCTATACCATTGAGATTTGACTATGGTATATGAGCAGGAAAATCCACTTCTGTAGTAGTCGCAACATCAAACTTGTCCTTAATGGCATTCCTAGTTGTGTTGAAGTAATAATGAATAGTGCAAAAAAGAGGGAACATCAAAGTTTGAGGATCAAGAATACTACAGGACGAATGCCATAGATTAGGAATCCAAGAATTGGGGGAAGGCATTCTGGTAGGGAGAAGTGTGAAGCCCTAATAGGATTCAATAAGAAGGGATGATAAGAAGGATAAGTCCAATACTTCAACAAGAATAAATGAAAGGTGGAGTTGGTAAAAGAGTCATGATAGGAAGGATAACTTTGACACTCCTACAACTTGCATACTTAAAATACTTTACAACCTTAGCAACTTCTAAACTTGATAGGACCATGGGGAAAGAGAAGCAAGAACACATAAGCAAAATTGAACCAAGGGGAATGTTGAGAATAAGAAATAGGTCTTTATTCCACAAACACAAATTAATTGAAAATGGGACATTCGACTTATGTCCCAAGCATACATTATGGTCCCAAATAGAGAAAACTATTGTACCCATACAAAAAAAATATATCATGTTACATTTGAAACTTAGCCCTTGCCATTTCTTTAATTGTGAGTCATGTTTCAAACTTTGTCATAGGTATCCATTTTTTTGTTGTCTCTTGTTTAGGTATTTATAGGGCCAACAATAAAAGATATTGAATGCCTCTAACAAGACACAAATAAGAGTTTAGAAGGTAGAGAAATGACAACAATTCACTAGCATAGGAAATGTGTTTCTCAATTAGAGAGCACACCTAATTTAAGATGCTCATAAAATTTCAAACTAAAATTTGTAAGTTGATATAATAAGACGTGCCACATAAAAGAAAGGAACATTTTCACTAAATCAAAAGGATTATCACAAGAACACACTACTACAAACGATGATAGTGGTAATTTTTCAAAAATAATTTGCAAAAGTTATAGAATGGGACACTCCTCATAGAAGAGAAAAAATTTCAAGGACAAATTATGTTACTCCATACAACATGTGCCATATATTAGAAGAGAAGGGTTTTGAAAAAAAAAAGAATTGCATGATTATTAATAGGTGTGCACCACAAGAAAGGGAAACACAAATTTTTCAAGTCTTAAAATTTCCAACCCATAGACTAGCATATGACTTGTTGAAAGAAAACAACTTTGGAAAAGACTAAAGATTATGTTCCCATGCATAGGTGTATGCCTCATGGTAGATTGACATTTTTTCCAAAAAGAAAATATGTTGTTGCATTCAATGGAACACTCCCAATCAAAGTGTTACAACTTTTCAACATTAAAAAAATGTCCAACTTGTATAAATTAGTACGTCTTATAGCAGAGTAACAAATTTTCAAGAAAATAAGAAACAAAAGACTATATTCTCCTTGTAAAATCCCATAGTTCGAAGGTTAAAATAAATTCCATAAGTTTCTAGGATTTGATCAAACATTTCCCACATGTATTTTTTATTGTTCAAGCATTAGCAAGGGTTTTGAGTTTGGTTTTGTGACAACTTCTGTAAAATACTTCATGTTGGTTTTCTACTATTTGGAAAAACAAGAATAGTAGTGCATTCAACAACTATAACATGGTTTTTTTTGCAAGTTTTTAGAGAACAAATAGTGAGAAGTTGTATCTCTTTTATCCTTCATTTGAAGTATTTCAAGGTCTATGGTTTCATTATTATGAAAAGGATATTGTGTAGGTGATTGTGTGATTTAAAGTCCCAATCTTCGGCTAGAATTTCATATAAGAGTTAACAAGTGAAAATATGGAAAAATATCATTAAGATTGTTTAGTGAATTGTCAAAGTTTCAAGACTTCTTAAAAGGTTTTGTTATAGTTAAAACAAAAAAAATGTAAAATTATTCAACAGGTCCACTAACAAACTTGGTTATGTTTAACTCAAATTATTATTAGGCAACACCAATATTGAGAAGACAATCATATTTTGAAGAAAAAAATTAACAAATATTTTTAAATCAATTATCTTTTAGATAATTGTTAGCGTTTCAATTCGCACCTCTGGAGTGCATATTAGAAACAGACAACTATGCACAGATGAACTGATCTTCAAATTTGGAGGGGAAGCTCCCTCTTTGTTGATTATGCTTTTTAAAAGAAACAACTAAACTAATGGTCGATCTTTTTGTTCTCATCTTGAGAGAACAAGGTTTATAAAACTCTTTGTGTCATAGCTGAGATTTTCTCTGGTTTCATAAATCGAACTACAACTAAGCCTATGCTAAAACGCTTCTATTTCTCAAGTAAATTCAGAGCAAGAGAAACTAGAAGTAAACAAGTATGATTTTTTGACAAAAAAGCTCAAATAAACTTGCATCCAACACTCACCCGAAGACTCATTGCACTTTCGGTTGTAAGCTGAAATAAAGATTACGGAAGCCAATTACTGAAAGAAATGAGACATTGGATCAAAGCACAAAAGCGTGAGATTTATTTTCTCAAATATTTCTTGAACAAACATAGCACATCTGGGACAACAATTGTATGATAAAACAAACATACAATAGATGATCAAACCAACTTTATAATATGATATTAAACAATAAACTGAACAAATATTTGCAGCCACATGTAAGCATACAATCTTGTTCTTACACAATGTGAACCAACACTAAATAGCAATATTGCGGGCGAAATGGTGCAGCAATGTGTTATCAAAAGCAAAAGTTAAACAATAATGAGCAAGGTTGCTCTTATTTATAGAAGCTCAAAGGAGTAGGGAACCCTGGAATTTCCTTGAGTTAACATTTAGTTCTTGCTAATCTACAAGATTTATTCTTATGTCTAAATGCAAGTAACTTAACAGTTAACTAGAAAACTACTTCAGTTAACTAATTCTAAACTAAACTAGAACTCCTCATGTACATAGGTATCTCCAAAATAGACATGCATGATTGGTGGGACAACAATTTAACTTGGAAAGAGGCATTAAGTTAACTATTGTGTCTAATGTCTATTTGGAAAAGGTGGGACATCCATGACTGGTAGTTCACTGGCCTTGATCATGAGAAATCAAATCCTCCAAGAAGTTGTTAATTGCCTCATCATCCAGGGAACTGATACTCTTTTGAAGTACTTGATTTCTTCGCAGCATGAGACTGCATACCACTCACCCATCCACTGATTGAATTTCTTGTGCAATAGGGTTGTAATGATTCACACAAGCAATTCCAAATTCTATACACTTTGCTGAGATGGGAAATGAGGCTGCTTCAAGCAGCCCAGATTGCTCAATTTTCTAAAGTGTGGTTTGGTCTATACCTTATGAAACATTTAAGTCAACCTTTGGATGCACTTGATGCAAATCTGTGTTAGTTGTTATGAAAAAATTGTGAATCAAGACTGATTTGGTCTTGAATTTAGTTTGAGTGAATTGCATACTAAAAAACTAGACTGTTGACTATAAACATGGATATGTTCGGGCAACTTTTTCCAGTGAGGCTAAAAATAGCTTCCCAAGGGGCAATTTTTATGAAAATTTCTTAGACATGGGTTTTGTTAAGAATGTATTTCTAAGCTGACCCAAATCATCAGAAATTTGAAAAAGTGACTTTTCCTCGGGCATGCAACAAATTTTCAGAAACATAAGCTCCAGGGGCTACAGGGGCTATTTTTCCCAAAAAATTCTAGAGTATGGGTTTTGTAGCCACCAATGTGCTGATCAAACCCAGTTTCTTCATTTTTTGAAATGATGACTTTTTTCAAAAACCCTAAAATAGGGGGAAGTGGGGCAATTTTCCCAAAAACATCTAGCACGTGGGTTTTGTTGCCAATACTATACTGAACATACCTAGATGGCCAGATCTATGAAAAACTGTCATTTACTTAGACATGCAAGAGAAAACCTAAGACTAGCATAACAGAAAAGTGAGGGGGATAAAATAGAAGTTATAAATTGCCTCCTTCAATCCTCAAGAAAAACACCTTTGTATAAACCCAATCTAATGAATTCCTGGCAAGAATGTAGTGGAAAGATGAAGCATGGAAAAATATTACTCTATGCAATCTAAACCTAGAACTATGAAGAACATTGAAAATAGCCTCCGATACATCCTTCAAAATGCATTAGAGAGGAAATAGCTGATTTTAGCTTCAACCTACAAGAAATAATGAAGTTGGATGCCTATGCTTGAATAAATATCCATTTTGGAGGTGGGAGTGTCGGTTAGGTGCACCAACCCTAATTAAAGAGTCAATTTTTGTGATTGCTTCGTTAATTGAAAGTTCTCTAATTTTAGGACGCCATATGCAAGAGGAAGCATGCAAAAATTGCAACTGAGAGTCAACTGGGCCCATTTTGACTTTTGGCGCCCAAGCTTGAGGGAGGTAGAATTTTTTTAAATATTTTCAACTTCTGCTATGACGAACTGCCTCTATTTGAGCATGAATTCCAATCTCTCGGTTGATCCTAAAGCTAAGCTAATAGATTAATCACGAAGTTGGATCAAGTCTAAAGAGATGCTGTTGGGAGCTGCAAACCTCATAAACTAGTTCTGATAGCTTGAAATTTTGGGCGCCTTTTGCCAAAAGGGTGCTTTTTTCACCAGAAAACCATTTTTTGAATGCTTTTCAATGTCGTCAATTTGACCCTCTGTGCTTCAATCTGCAGGTGCAGGTGACTGATGACTCTCGTGAACATGTCAAGATATACAACGAAATACCAATTCAATTTTGGAAAGAATGACTGGTATTGCAATGTTTGAAAAGTTGATTTATGAGGGTCAAATTCAAGGGTGCGCATGGCTTATAGGGGCGCTTTTATGTCTCTGAGTTAAATTTTGCAATTTGTAACCTTTGATGAAATGCTCCAATTTGACCCTCATTTCCAAGAGTTTGACTTCTCTGATGTGCGTGCTGATGATCTCATCACGAAGACTAATCAACTCTGAAGAGATGTTCCTAGGAGTCATGAAGTTTGAAAGCTGCATCTGAGGCCCTAGAAAGTTGGGTTCCTTTTCCAAGAAGGGTGCATTTTTCTCAACACAGCCAAATTCCATGTTTTTCAACTTGCTTTTGTCTCCAACGTTTTACACTTGATCTTCATTCATGAGCATTTGATAGGTCCCAATAGCTAGTTGTTGGATTCATCACATAGCTAGAAGAATTCTAAGTAGATATCTTGAAGAAGACTACTGTTGAAAACCTCATCTGGTTGACCAAAAGTCTGGGCACCCCTGGCCTACAGGCGTACATTTAACCTTTTGACTTACATTTTATTCTTCATTTTACATGCTTTTTTGATAAACTACTACTGTCATTTGATACATCTCATGGACTAGTGAACGGGTTCGTTGCGAAGCTGGACTAAAGTCGAGAAGATCATTTGGAGACAGTCAATGCAAAAATTGACATCTGATAGCTCTCTTCTTTGGGTGCTCCTGGGCTACAGGGGTGCATTTTTCATAACGGACTACCATTTTGAATGTTTGTTGACCTTTAGCATCTTCTGCCTTTGCCATCATTTGTCGAAGTTTGACAAATCTGCTGGATTTTCTTGATAATTTGATGGAAAGTTAGCAAAATTTTGGAGAAGATGATTGGTTTTGCAAGTGTTAACAATTGCATTTGGCCTTTCAAACTTAAGGGTGCCCTTGGGATACAAGGGCGCTTTTGGCTCCAGACTTGATCATTTTCTAATGATTTTCAACTTCTTCATGCTTTGTGATCACCATGTTGCTTGGTTGGGTTGACTGCATTGAAGCATTTTTGCTATTGACGCAAGTGCGTACACTATTTTTATTGTATTCACCATTTTGTGTGCACAAACCCTACAAAGTTGACTTCAACATTGGCTGCAAAGGCATCTCCCTTGTAGCAAGGCGTACTATTTCTAGACTTGAATATTTTTCACATTTTTCACCTTTTGAAAATCCCCTTCATCGTGAAGCATATTTTTTTAGCACCTTTGCATATTTGAGGCTTAGATTTCAACACTTGGTACTAGCCATCTACCATTGTTGATCTCAGAGGTCCTAACTTTTCTCCTAAAAAAGTGAAGTAGACCCACCAGAACTAAACTAACTTTTTCTTGATTCTAACTTGACCAGTGTGATCGTGAAGTGAAATAAGCCAATCAAAATTATTTTCAGTCAATTCTGGAAAGATCCTATTTTTTAGGGTTTTTTCCTAAAAACAAGGGCCTAAAACCCTAATTTTCAAAATTTTCCAATATCCTATGGACAATAAACCCAGAAAAAGACCATGCTTTGTTTGACCTAAAACTAACTTTTGATAAAAAATTTACAAGATTTAGACCATTTTAATCAAAATGCCTTATTGAAGCAAATTTTTTATTTTGGGTACAACATTAGGCTTCGTCCGGTGACCACGTCAGATACTTACGGCATAGGAGAACTAAGAATCTCTGATTTTTAAAGCACAGACCAGTATCTTATTATTTGGGCAATGGAATCAGGACTTTTCAAAACACCTTTGAGGTTGGATTTTTCCTAAAAAAAATCACCTAAAAACAAGACTACCTAAGAAATCACCTAAAAACATGATGACACTTTACGAAATGAGGAAAAACATAACAACATAACACTCAATTATGAAAAGGGAAATACGTCACAAAAAGAAAAGAAAAGTATTTACAAAAATTTATTCCACCCCTGAAGAGATGAAATGCTTTAGATACCGCTCATTGTATGGCAGTGGGAAGAGCCTTCCATCTGAATGTGAGAGGATGTAGGAAATATCTCCTGTGAACTCATGGATTTGGAATGGACCTAGCCACAAGCAATCAAAATTTTTATGCATTCCTTTGAGATCATGCCTTTTTCCCCATAACAAGACCTAATCTCTAACCTTGAAGTCTTGCTGGTGAGCTTTCTTATCAAATATCTTCTTCACTCGCTCTTGGTGTTGAGTGATTCTGTTGACTACCTCCACCCTTTCTTCCTCTAGCTTCATCAAGTACAAAACCCACTTCTCGATTGGATCTTTGAATTCCCCATCTTCCACTGTGGACACCAGTTGCAAAGCAAAAAACTCCAGTGTGATGGGTAGCATTGCTTACATACCATACATGATTATGAAAGGGGAAGTGCCAATGGCTCTCTTGGGAGTGATTCTATTAGCCCAAAGAGCATCATATAATTTCTTGTGCCAAGCATGCTAATTTGAGTCAACTAACTTGCACACAATTGTGACTATATTTTTTTTTGAAGATTTGGCTTGTCCATTACCTTGAGGGTAATAATTTGACGCATGTGACAATGTGACGCCGTGATAAAAAAAAAATCTAGTAGTTCCTCAGATGAGAAAAAGGTTGCATTGTCAATCACAATATTGTGAGGTACCCCAAAGCGTTAGATGATATTCTCTTTCAAAAAGTTGCAAACGACTTCTGAGGTAGCCCACTTGGTAGGAAGGGCCTCAACCCATTTTGTGAAATAGTTTGTTGTTGTAAGGACATAGATATGCCTCTTGCTGGAACGCGGGTTGATGGGACCTACAAAATCCATACCCCATTGTTGAAATGGAGCATCAATGACCATTGGCCTAAGTGGAATGGCTGCCAATTTGAGTTTTCCAGCAAATTGCTAACACATTTGACATTTGTACACCCATTTGTATGCGCCGTGAAACATAGTTGGCCAAAAAAACTATTCTTACAGGATCTTGAATGTCGTAACCCTTGATGAGAAGTGACCACTGCATGCTTCACTATGAAATGCCTCCAACAATCTTCGTTGTTGGTCCTTACTGTCGCATAACAAAAATGTTTCGTCAAGGCCATGCTTGTATAGAACATTATTCATAGGCACATAATTTTGTGCTTTCAACTTCAAAGTCCTCTTCTGCTATTTGTCTATGTGATGTGGACATTTTCCATAAGTTAAATAGTGACATATCTCAATGTACCATTCCTCAGTAGATTCAACTATTAGGACCATAGGAAGGTCCTCTTCAATATCAGGTATAGGTTCACCATTTCTTTGGTGCTTCTGATCACCATCTTCTGCTAACAATTGACAAAGACCTTGCTCGTGAATGAGCTTAGTCGGCTTGATCTCCAAATCATACTCTTGAAACATAGCAATCCAGTTTCCTCTCTTTGTACCCATCTCATGTTGAGTCAACACACTTTTTAACACTAGATCAGTGACAAACACCTTTGTGAAGGAGTTCAAGATATAGAATCTAAATTTTTTGACACCCCTAACGACAACATATGCATTCTTCTCAATTTGAAAATAGCACAATTCACTATCTTTAAAGCTACTACTCATGAAAGCTATCGAAGATTCTCCTTCTTCATTCAGCTTATGTGCTAGTATGGCAGATAGAGTGTGTTTCAATGCATAACAATAAAGGATGAATTCCTTTTCAAAGTTAGGACAAACCAACACCGGTGCTCTAGAAATGACTTCTTTTATTTTGGTGAAGGATTTCTTGCCTTCTTTTGTCCATTTGAAAGGGGATGTCTTTTTCATCATAGTTGATATATCCTTAGTCAGCTCTAAGAAATTAGGTACAAACCTTCTTATGAAATTAACTTTACCGAAGAAGGAATGCACTCTTGTTTTACTTGTTGGAAGAGACAGGTTCTTGATTGAATCCACCTAATTTGGGTCAATCCTAGTTCCCTCTTTGGAGACAATATGGCCAAGCAACTTTCCCTCTATCATCGCATAAATAGACTTTTTAGGATTAAATGAAATTTTGTGTTACCTGCATCTTTCAAAAGCTTTCATGAGATGTGAAAAGTGATCTTGCTACTTGTTTGAAAAAATGGTAAGATCATCAAGGTAGACGACTATTAGTTTATTTTTAAGATCTCGAAAGGCCAAATCCATGGCTCTTTAAAAATTTGCACTGGCGTTGATGAGGTTGAAAGGCATCCTCATAGGAAAACGTACCCCATAGGGTAGTGAAATCTATTTTGATTTGATCCTCCTCTGCCACTGCAATCTGATTATATCTAGAAAAACCATCAAGCAATGATAGCATTTCTGAACTAGTGACTGTCTGTAAAGTGTGCTCCATGATCGGTAAGGGATAATTTTCCTTCAAGGACGATTGATTTAGGTTCCTAAAATATACACAAATTCTGATTTCTTCGTTCTTTTTCGGCACAGGAACTATATTTGACACCCAGGTGGAATGATGTATTGGAAAAATAATCTTGGCATCCACCATTTTTTGAATTTCTGCATAGATAGTGTCTTGGATCTATGGATTGTAATGTCTTTGCATCTACATGAATGGTTTGATATCAAGATTAAGAGGAATTGTGTGACACAATTCAATGGGTGTGAAGACTTTCAAGTCTTCATAAGACTAGGAAAAACCATCTTTATACTATTTGAAAAGGGAGATAAACTTTTCACTTTCTTTTGGAGTACAACACTTGCCAAGTTAACAAGCCAAGGCTTGTCTTCAGTGCCAATGTTCACTTGATAGTGTTCAGCAAAAGTACTATCACCTGAATTCTTTTGATCTTGAATATATATGTCATGCTTGTCAAAAAAAAATTCTAAAGAAACAAGACCCTTGGGAATTTGATTTCCCTTCAATTAAATGATTCCTGAGTCTATAACTTCAGAGTCTTCTATGATCGATTCTCTAAAAGGAGAATAACTACCTTCAAAGAATAATCCTTTGTAATTGTCTCCCATGACGAGAAACTCTTCAATGTGGTGGTCGTCATCAAAGACCTGCAATTGACATAATTATCAGGAATAGCTGGCCTATATATCAGCTCAATAGAAAAGGCATTTTGACAAAAATTAGAATGTGGCATGAATAAAGCAACTGATACTACAAGGGAATCAACAATGATATTGTTTGTGTGTGAAATATACTTGATGTTGAATGCTTCAAACCAATCGATGGAATTCCACACCCTTTGTCTATAGGACCGAAGGTGATCTTTTCTGACTTGGAATTGATCTCTGATTTGCTTGATGATCAACTCCGCGTATCCTTCAACTAAGTAATTTGATTCCCATATCCTTTTCTTTTTTTAGACCCAGTAGAAGTGCCTCGTATTCCGCTGTGTTGTTGGTGCATTCAAACTGCAACCGGTATACAAAAGGATATAGACATCCTTCAGAAGAAGTGATGAAAACTCCTGCTCTTGAGCCTGATGTTGAGCAACTTCCATCAAATTGCATCGTCCACATTTTTGAATCTTCATTTGATATGCTTGTGGAGTGTGAAATTTTTTTTCCTTTCTTCAATTACTTCAGACAACATAGCATATGTGTCGAGACTCGTGTCTTGATACAACACTTGTGCTTGGGGGTCCTGGGATTTTACCATCGTAAATTAGGACTTTTCCTGAGGTTCTAGCTTGAAACTACCTTTCTTCAATGGGATTGTCACGAATGATCAACCCAACTGTATCTCTCCTCTGAGATCCTTGTAGAAGCTTCTACTTAGTAGAATCTTGTAATTGGTTGGAATATCAACTACCAGGATGGTCATCATGATTTTATTTTCTAGACAAGATTCCAGCCTTACTTGAGCGTCTTTTAGCTGGCTGACCAATGGCACTAGCTTCAATTCAAGTGAATAACACTTGTCTTGAGTCTAGGTGCATGAGAGTCCCAATGCATTCTGATTTGTAAGGGCATGACATTATTGGAAGCCCCTGAGTCTATGATATAGTTGCTGAGTTTGAAACCTCCTATATATAAAGATATATAAGATGGATTTGGCTTGTCTTCCATAGGTACGAATGACTTGAGCAACGTAGGCTGGATTGCAACTTTCTTCTTTACGATCTTGAGAATCCGCTCCAATTGTTCTGGATGGTCCTAAAGATATTCTAGTTGTGAAATTTGTACCTTTGTCTTCATCATGGAAGTCACTTATTTTCTTGATTTTCATTTTTCTTCTTCTTCTTTTTGTGCTTTGAAGTGTTGGGCATGTGTAAACACAGGTGATGAAACATTTTCATGATTCACCACAAGAGAGTATTGATGGTGTTCTTCTTCTTCTTCTTAATCGACAGGTTCACTATCAACGTATCTCATTGCAGAGTCGCCATCAAATTTGTCTTTTTGTGGTGAGACAACATTTGCACTTGATGAAGGTACAAAACTCAAATTGGGTCCAGCTTCAGTAAATCCCATGATTTGGTTCTCTCAAATTCTTAGGACATGTGGATTCGATGTGTGCATCAGTGTCATGGAAATAGAAAAAAGTTGTAGACTTCTCAGCATCAACAGGTTGTCTTGGTGGATCTGTTGGAAACCTTAGCTTGTAGTTGTTGAATGGTTGAAAGTTGTTCCTCTTCTGTTGGTATGGCTGCTGAGGTTGATATGGTGGTGGTGTGGGCAATGCTTATTGCCCTTGAGTAGGTGACTTTCTTTTGATGATAGTTACCTCATTGGCTACTTTTTTGTAGCAATGGATCTGTAGATTCTTGTACAAGTGGTCTGATAACATCGATCTTCATCGATTCCCAAATGTGATAATATTGTCTTCGATCTCAATAGCTCTTTCTTGTGCAATTGGAAATTTTGTTTCATGTGTTGATTTCAAGAAAAAGGCTATCTCTGAAGGGAGAGCGTTGATGAAGATTCTTAGCAAAATATTTGGTGACGGATTGAGTGTATGAGAAAGACATGTGATGAGGTGGTTAAACCTTTCCACAAACTCCCTCATAGGTTTGTGTGACTCTGTCTTTGAGAAAATAGTTGATGGCTATCTTTTGTAGGTTTGAATCTGGCCAAGTACTTTTCACTCATGACTGCCCATCTTGTAATGATGCTTGGTTCCAGATGATGAAACCAAACATCAACATTTTCCTCAAGAGTTTCCACAAAGAAGCATGCGGCAATGTCTTCATGTCGTACTTGCAAGATGGAGCATGTTGATGTGAATGTAGAAATGTGCTCATCGGGGTGTTGGGCCAGGTCGTTGCCGTGAAATCTTAGGAAGTTCTTTCGTGAACCTTTAGGAAGTTCATGGTGTCCTTGCAAGGCCAACGGCCCAATGTTGTCATCCCAAGGCAATGGGGGTGGATGTCTTGGATTTCTACCATTTTGGCCATTGTCACCCATTGATTCTTATTAAGCTAAAGGTTCTTCTTGGAAATGATCAGGAACCTATTGAAAGATTGGCTCTATAGTGAATGCTTCTCCAATGTCTTCTTCCTAAAAGAGAGGATTTTTTCTCCTCCTCTGTATACTTGGTAAGCCAGAATGAATTATAACCATGCAGAAGGTGGTAAAACTAGCCTTCTGACTATAAGATCAGCCTTTTCTTCTTCCTCATCAAGAGTAGTAGTTGCATTCCTCCACTGAGTAGATGTATTGTTCTCAAAGATGAAACTCCACAAGCTATTGATGATGTATGTTTTCTCTCCTTGAATAAGTATGAAGTTCAGTTGAATGATGTTAGGTGTAAGACCTGGTTGTTCAACTGGAGCAGTAGGACGCTAGATGGTCATTCCCGTGTCATAAAAGTGTTACCTTTTCTTTGAAGTTTTATGCCTTGTGCCCCATGGCCTATGCCAGAAAACTATTGGCGTTTCAATTCACACCTTTGGTGTGCGTATTGGAAATGGAAAGCTATGCATAGATAAACTACTCTTCAAATTTGGAGGGGAAGCTCCCTCTTTGCTGATTATGCTTTTTAAAAGAAACAACTAAACTAATGGCCAATCTTTTTGTTCTTAGCTTGAGAGCACACGATTTATAAAACTCTTCATGTCGTAGTTGAGATTTTCTCTGGTTTCGTAAATCCAACTACAACTAAGCCTATGCTAAAACGCTTCTAATTTCTCAAGTAAATTCAGAGCAAGAGAAACTAGAAGTAAAAGAGTATGATTTTTTGACACAAAAGCTCAAATAAACTTGCATCCAACATTCACCCAAAGACTCATTGTACTTTCAGCTGTAAGCTGAAATAAAGATTACGAAAGCCAATTGCTGAAAGAAATGAGACATTGGATCAAAGCACAAAGGTGTGAGATTTATTTCCTCAAAGCTTTTTTGAACAACAATAGCACATTTGGGAGAACAAATTGTATGATGAAACAAACATACAATAGATGATCAAAACAACTTTATAATATGATATTAAACAATAAATTGCACAATGATTTGCAGCCACAAGTAAGCATACAATCTTGTTCTTACATAATGTGAACCAATATTGAATAGCAATATTACGGATGAAATGGCATTGCAATTTGTTATCACAAGCAAAAGTTAAAGAATAATGAGCAAGGTTGCTCTTATTTAGAGAAGCTCAAAGGAGTAGGGAACCCTAAAATCTCCTTGAGTTAACATTTAGCTCTTGCTAACCTACAACATTTATTCCTATGTCTAAATGCAAGTAACTTAACAGTTATCTAGACAAACTACTTTAGTTAACTGATTCTAAACTAAAGTAGAACTCCTTATGTACATAGGTATCTCCAAAATAGACATGCATGATTGGTGAGACAACAAGTCAACTTGGAAAGAGGCATCAAGTTAACTGTTGTGTCTAATGTCTATTTGGAAAAGGTGGGACGTCCATGACTAGTAGTTCAATGGCCTTGATCACAAGCAATCAACTCCTCTAAGAAGTTCTTAATTGCCTCATCATCCAGGGAACTTATACCCTTCTGAAGTACTCGATGTCTTCACAGCATGAGACTGCATACCACTCGCCCATGCACTGATTGAATTTCTCGTGTAGTAGGGTTGTAATGCTTCACACAAGCAATTACAAATTCTATACATTGTGTTGAGATGGGAAATGAGGCTGCTTCAAGCAACCCAGATTGCTCAATGTTTTGAAGTGTGGTTTGGTCTATGCCCTTTGAAGCATTTAAGTCAACCTCCGGATGCACTTGATGCAAATCTGTTTCAGCTGTTCTGATGAAATCGTGAATCAAGACTGATTTGGTCTTGAATTCAGTTTGAGTGAATTGCATACTGAAAAACTAGACTGTTAATTTTTAACACGGATATGTTCGGGCAACTTTTTTCGGTGAGGCTAAAAATAGCTTCCCAAGGGGCAATTTTTACGAAAAATTCTCAGATGTCGGTTTTATTAAGAATGTATTTCTAAGCCGACCCAGATCATCAGAAATTCAAAAAAGTGACTTTTCCTCAAGCATGCAACAACTTTTTAGAACCAGAAACTGTAGGGGCTGTAAGGGCTATTTTTCCCAAAAAATTCTAGAATATGGGTTTTGTAGCTGCCAATGTGCTGATCAAACCCAATTTCTCTGTTTTTTGAAATGATGACTTTTTTTGAAAACCCTAAAAATAGGGGGTAGCAGGGAAATTTTCTCAAAAAAATTTGGCACCTGGGTTTTGTTGCCAATACTGCACTGAACATACCTAGATGGCCAAATCTATGAAAAACTATCATTTACTTGGACATGTAAGAGTAAACCTAAGACAAGAATAGAAGAAATGTCAGGGGAAGAAGATAGAAGTTATAAACTGTCCCCTTCAATCCTCAAGAAAAATGCCTCTTATACACCCAATCTAATGAATTCCTAGCAAGAACGTAGTGGAAATGATGGAGTTTCCAAAATTTGCTAATTTTTAAGCAGCCCAAAGGCCCTGTTTACTTCATAAAACCTTGTCCCCATCTGTGAGTAGGGTTTTTTCTTATGAAGTCCTTTGAGCCTTCTAACACTTTGTTGACTTGCTTTACCAATCATTGGTTTGTTAAGTCATTACTTAAGCCACAGTGCACATTCGTTTACCAACCCCTTTGGTTAAGAGCACCGGTCACCTAGTCATCCCATCGACCTTAACTATTTCCTAAAGTTGGGTCTTAATTTTCCTCGATGACTTAAGCTTAAGTCATTAGCCTATGAGGGTCATGTCACCGTTGGCCTAATCGAGGCCCTTTATTAAATACTAATTTTGTCATGTGTAGGTTTTGAGATTCAAGGCTGTGGGAAGAGATCCTGACTGTACCCTGCCAGCTCGTGGGCAATAAATGTCGTTTGGTTAAAAGCTATGAGATTAGGGAGATGAAGACACGTGTCTTCATACAGACATGGGGCTTAGTCTCCACTATCAAGCTTATAGCTTGTGGTTCTAAATCGACGGTCAAGGTCAAAAGGTAGAGACCATCTCCACTGTTCCCTGCTGGATCGAGAGGAGAAAGTGAACACTCTTTAAAAGCCGCGTGATCAACGAGATCTCGATAAGTGGACCGATCTACTCAGTTCGTGAGACAGATGGAGCCCGTTGATGAAGAAGTTTCCATCCGAAGTGGGTTAAGGCCATTGGCCGAGGACACATCAGTGAAGCACTGCTAGATTTCAAACTTTGTCAACCTAAATAGAGCCGCTCGATCTGCCATCTTGATGTGAGATCAACAACCTATATTCAAAGTTGATAACACGTCATGTGATAGTCTTTTTCATTTTGTAACCAATGGAAATTAATGACATATTCTCTGCTAGTGCAATCAAATTGATCTCTGTGTGTGTGGAGACTTAATTGCTAGCAATCATGAAGTGTGATTTGCAGATTTCCATGCACTTGGGAGTTAAACAGTGACAGTACGTCTGCCAACGAATTTCCCAGTTTGTGCGTGTGTTTTTCATTAAGCATTCATGGTTGATATCATCACTTTGCTCAATAAATAGAAGTGATGAGTTGTTATTTTCATCATAGCAATTGAGTTGTCAAGTCCTCAAGTTTGTGAGCCGAAATTCGAGTGTAGATTCTCTTGTAGCAAAATGAGTAAGGCTAGCACCCCATTTGTCCCAATGTGAAGGTCTGCTAGGTTAAATCTGCAGGAGTCTCATAGAATAAACTCAGAGCTAGCACATAGTACTCACACGAGCGTCCATGGCGAAGAATCTACACCTGTGATTACCAGATGCAGCTACTGACTGAAAGCCCAGGTTGCAAGCTCGGAGGTGATGGGAAAGAAAGAGAAGGAAGTTGTTGGGCCATCTGGTGGAGTGCAAAGGAAAATTAGGTATAGTCATGGCTCGTATGGTTGGCAGAATTCTCCTATTGATGTTACTGATAGCTTGTCCAATAGCGAAACGAAGATAGACTCCAGTTACCATCAGTACCTTGTGACCTTAGGTTAGGCTCTATCTCCTGAAGCAGAGGTGTTGTTTGTCCCTCTGGTTGTCAAGAATCCGAGTGGATGAGATGGCACCATGTTGAAATAGGACACATGTGAAGCTGAGGTTGAGGTCTCATCCCCAACCCTTGCTACAATGCAGAGTGACTGTGTGTACCGTGGGGTGCGTGTTACTGGTAAGAGGCCTTGTGATTCATGAGAAGGTGGTGGTTAATGAAATTTATGTGTTGATAAATGATTTCTATGGTCGTCGTTTTCTTTGCGTGCGTTGCAAAATTTTGAAGCGTTGGATGTTGACTATGTGCCCTCGTGGTGGTTTGGGAATTTGTTTTGTTGCTTACTGTTATCACCTGAAATTGCACCCTATTGAACCTGATGTTCAACACCTTAGTGTAACATGGGAAGACCTCTAAAGATGTGGGTTTCTTGTAAACAGAGGTCAACCTTCGGAGAAGGCTGGCTTCTTATGGTGTCACCTAACTACTGATCTTGTAAGGAAAAGGGAGAAGGAGAATGCATAAGAACTAATGAAAATACTATTTCTATGGTGATGCACCAAATTTACTAAGAAGAGACATAACACAGCTTACACACACAATTTCAGTCAATGACGAAAGCTTAGTTGTACACAACTCAATCACATACGTTTTCTGCATAAATATTTCATGAAAAGGTTCATATGGCTACACTCCTAGAAGGAAGAAATAACTTCACAACTAGAGAATACTACATTATAACACATTTCACAACCTGCAAAATACATATTTTCTCTACGGAAAGGTGCTGAAATAAGACATAACCACAAGGAATCATACAGTTTCACAAGAAGTTTCATCAATTATATGAATGCACACAATCTAATAGAAAGATTGAAAAGGTAAAGCACTTATATTCATTGATTTCAATGGTGAAACACTGATATACATTCCTATCATGAGTTACAAAACAAAGCCTCTCTTCTACAAAGAACTCCACAAGTTACAAAAGCAGAAAAGCACTAGGTAAGAACTATCTACAAAAAAAGGAAAAAAATGCCATATATACCAGAACTAAAAGTGTCGCCCCCTTTATTTTTAGGGCTTACAAAATATCGGCCTTTAGAAAAGATTTTCCCTTAGATCTTTTAAAATGAAGTTAATGTTGTGTCCCCGTTGTTCATGTCGGTGAAGAGTCGCTCCAAGAATGGCCTCCTTGATCTTTTGCAACGCATTTAATGTGTCGACCTCTGGCCTCCGTGTCCACTCATGAACTTCCTTGAAGAGCTGCCTTGAATGCCCCTTCAATGTTACCATTAATATCGATCTGCCTCTTGCCACTAGACCTCATAGCTGCCCCTGAGACTGACAAATTCTTCCTTTTTTTGGCCTTCTTCCTGCTTAAGACCTTTCTGTAGGTTGACTTCCCCTAAAAACAGCTTCAAACTTTTTCATTTAGATCTTGACACCATTAATCTTCGAGCTGCTCCATCGCCTTTGGTCTCAGGAAAAGTCTTTGTCATTCATGCTCTATTAGTCTCGTTCATAGGGGAAGTCAAAACAGTCAAATTGCTGATGGTTCGCCTTCAGTTCCTTCAGATTGGATGAACTCATGCCACGTAGATTCCCAGACGGTCAAAGGTTGCTTCATTAGAATCACATGTCGGTGAGACACTAATTGTGTCTCCCCGATGCAAGTACACCTCATAGTAGCTATCAACATGACATGCGAAAGTCAGCAAGACCCTATATCGAATGCAAAAGTCACACTGATCTCGCCCTCATCATCACCCAGAATATCGTCAGAGACACATCAGGTTAGCAAGAGATCTTCAGTCCGCAGGAGGTCATAGCGAACGCTAAGAGTCCTACCGATATCCTTTTCCATGGAAGTTGATCGCTATCGGCAAGACTCCCCATTGTCTGCGAGACTTCTTGTTGAACTCCTCCTCTCGGCAATGAGTCCCACCACAGCCAGCTCCCTATCAACGAGACACAATTCTCTCGACAGGACCTCATAGTGAGCTCCCTTTCTCTACCCGAGCTTACTTCATTCGGCTAGACCCCATTGGGTCGGTAAGACATCATGCCGAAGCTACCTTGTTTCGGCGAGAGCTTACTTTCTTGTCGAGGAGACATCACTCGGTCAGAAAGACATCTCCCCGAAGGGAATCCCTTTCGTTTTGGTGAGACCTATCGCGGTCGGGAAGACCTTGTGCTGAGCTCAAAACATTTTGCCAATGTTGTTTTACCTTGGCAAGAGTCCACCCTATCGGTGAGACCCTCCTATGTTGGCGAGACCTCTCGCCGAACCTAAATCCTTCGGTGAGACCCAGCCTGTTCACCGAGACATTACGGCGAACTCAAACCTTTCACCGAGACCTCTCACTGAGACCACCACTCCGTGTCGGAAAAACCTCCCCGGGTCGGCCAGATGTTATGTCGAAGGCAATCCCCTTCGGTGAAACTTCCTTAGGTCACCAAGACCTTACAACGAGGCCCACCTTTCTTCGCGATGACATTTCTTTTCGCCGAGACCTTCGTTAGTCGCCAGATATCTCCCCGAGCTCCTATTTCTTCGGCGAGACCTCCAACGTTCAACGAGACATCACACCGATATCAATCCCCTTCAATGAGACCTACATGGTCGCCGAGATCTCCTGCCGAAGGCAAACCATTCCCCCCAACGCCAACTTGTGAGCTACTGTCGGTGAGACATCCCAAGCAGAGAGATACATAAAGACTCTTGGCGACCCGAAAGTCCTGGTGACCGATGTATTCACACAAATAGAACGCACTGCTAGTCGACAAGACAACAGGAGGGTCTTGCTGACTTTCTTCTCTGATGAGTTTCATGCCAAATCTGACTGAGGCAAGGCCTTCTAATAGACTTCCTTGTGAAATAACATTAGATGTATGATCTAACCCCTGATACAAATGTCCCCATTTGGCCTTCATGAACACCTGAAACATAGATTGCCCTGCCTGATTGGGGCCGCATGTGAAAAACAAGTAACACTTACCTAGCAGTGGAGGAAGATTTTGGCGGCACTTTGCTTCTTCCTCATGACGACTATGGAGATTTTTGGTTTTCCCCATCTTAATAGAATTATTATGTGGGGAGTTTTGGGAAATGTAGTTGAAATGCAGTATGAAATGAAAATTTTGTAATGTAACTGCATTTCAAGCCTGAAGCTTGTTGGCTCCCTTGTTCTATAAAAGGGAATTCAGGATTTAGTTGCAGGGGTTCTAATTTTTTGAGTCTGCAAGTCTGATATGTAAGGGTAGAAAATATAGGAATACTAGAGAATAGGGTAGTAATGTTGTCTTGGGTTTTGAATCTTACATATGAAAATCTTAAATTGTTATGTATAAATTATTGATATTGAAAGAAAATTTCATATATAGTTCATATGCTTTTCTTTGTAAACCACTTTACAAGTTTTGAATACAATATCAAGCATATTTGGTTCGTCTTCAAATATTTCATTTGAATGCATGTCTTTGTTTTTTCTTTGATTCAATGAATCAACTAAACGTTTAAATGAGGTCATGGATTTGTAGTGATTTACTGAGAATTTGGTAAGAAGTGATGAATTATATACAGAGTTTTCATAATGCAAGTCCTTATGGAAATAGTCCATAATTATCAGTTTCAAATAATTTCTGCATGACAGGTCGTAATATGTATGATTCTATTGCCCAATCGATGAAGGCACTAGTCTATTTGTCTTGGTATTGACATCATGAGTGATAATGAAGTATTGGACTATTGATTTAGGGTTAGAATACAAATCTTTTAAAATCTATCTGCAACGAAGCATGTATGTGAGATATCTTTCATGCTCCTAGTAAATGGATGGATATTTGCTTAAAGATTAGCCTTTTTTGAGTAAATTGTGTTGATTACCCTTTATAGGAACCGATCTGTGATTTTCCATGTCATTCACTAAAATGGTCAAATAAAATGCTAAAAGGAACACCCTCCTAAGTCCCACAAAGCCTGAAGAGTAGAAGATCTTAGTCTTTGACTGAATCTTGTCAATTGACCATTCACTTTAAGGGTCTTAAACATAAGAGTTGTCTACTCTTTAGAGACTTCTTAGGTGTTTTGAGAAAACACCAACAAGATGGAAACTCTACTAGGGAATTCTCCTCCAAACACAGATACAAAATGTAGAGTCAAAGGGTAAAGTCAACCTGAAGAACCTGGTAAATAATTGGTATGCAACAAAGATTGAAGGATCTGAGTATGACTCTATTGTGGAAGATAGCCCAGAACGTGTAATACTTGTAAAGAAACTTCATCTCACTTGAGGTGTGGTCCTCTGGAAGGAGGTGGCGACTCTGACTCAAAGAACCTGTTAAATCTTTCATCAATTGACCGGATTTGCAACTTAAAAGGTGAAGGATAGTTACTCACTGCAAATTACCAAGTATTTTCATAGAATTTAAAGGAATAGGATCGTATTATTGATAAATCAAGATGAATTTTCCCGTACTCGAGATGTAAAAGATTCCCTAATGAGTGAATTAGCACTAGATAAGGGAATGATAATAATATTTTAGCATGCTTTTGTGTACAAGTTAAATTCCCATGTTATGATGAAAAAGAGCATGTTAAATTGTTAGATCTTAGGCAACATTTGTAAGAAATACATATGCCAAGGTCTTAGGATCAAATTTGTAAAAGGTATTGAAGGGATGTTGTATAATTGTCGAGTATATTCTCAGTTCCTTTTCAAGAATTAAAAGTAAGTTGTCAATTCATACCATCCTGTTTAAATAAGGAGAAAAGTATGCAAGATGAACAACCATTCTCTCACCAAGGAAATTTTAGTACTTATAGCTACAAGGCTATTAGCTTTGACAATATTTGTGGTTACCCAGATGTGGTACCACCAAAGGTCAGGGACAAACTACCAAAGTTCAAATGATCATCATCAGCAGTGACAAGTCAGAATCAGCAAGCAAGAATTCTCTGAGTGTGGATCGATTATTGTGAATGCAAATGATGATGAGGATGTGGAGAATGTTTCTCTCTATTCTTCAAGTGATTACATTGATGTTGAATGCATTGATGATCAAGACTATTGGAGTTCTGATAATGAGAGAGATGAGATACATCCAATTACCATAAAGGTATGGAAAAACCCTTTATTTGATGAGTCTGCATGGGACAACGAGGTTACAAATGATAACCCTTATTGGTATAGGAACAATCCTCTTTTTGAAGATAACCCTGATGAGTACTTAGCAAGTACTACTAGTGGATGTGTCATGGATGAAACAAACATGATTCAAGGTGATATAAGTGTTGGTAAATTTTCCTTTGAAAATGTCACCCCTAATTTGCTAATTCCCCAACTGAATGGGGAATGTGAAGACACAGACACTAGTAAAACAATTTACCAACATGTGATTGAGAAAATTGTCCTTGATAAATACCAGGAGAATGCCTCAGGTTTGTTGGAATCTAAATGTGACAATAGCTCACATGATAAAGAAGTTCAAGATTATGATGTCTGATTTGGATGTAGCGTGGATGTCCAAAAAGATGTAGATGATTGTACTAACTTTCCTATGGTGACAGGTTGTGTATTGGAATAGGTAATTGAAATGTTAGCTATTCATGTTCCACATGATGATTGTGTGAATAGTTAGCCAAAATTGTTTTGTGTTGAGAAGAAAGAATTATTTGATAATTCTGTAGAGTATGCAAATACTGCAACACTATTTCATCCATGTGTGGAGCAGTTTAAAGGAATAAATAAATAAGTCAGTATGAAGCTGCAGTGGAATTTTGTGCAGATGCTCCTTTTCCTATGGACCTTATCATGGAGCTTCTTTCATCTCGTGAAGACAACACTTGTGATAAACAGAGTAAAGATATGCTTGATCATATTTTTCCTTTTCCTAATCCTTTAATAGATTGGCCAAGTGTGAGCCAGAGTGTTTATGAGGTTTTCAAATTTGATGTGCAAATGGAATTTGATTTTACACTTCATGACAGTGTGGAGTATGAAAGTTTCATCTTCTCAGTCTAGTTTGATGGATCTATGATAGGAACGGATAAATATGGCAATACTACTTCAAATGTCATGGGCAGTGCTAACTGTGATGGTGTTAGTGGCTTGGAATTGCACAATGTCCATATGGATCCACTGCTACTAAAGTAGGCCAAAGTATTTGATAGAGGAAAGAATTGTCCTTGAATTTTGGGGACCAAGGGCCTCCAACTTATTAATGTAGTTGTAATGTATATTTTGTAAATAGTGTACATAGGTTGGTTTGTTGTCTTTGCTTTTTGTTGTGTCTGCTTGCCTTGTCCGGGCAAGTTCTTGGGTTTTGGTCTTCTACCTTGGTCTGCTTCAACCTGAGATTTGGATTCTCGCTATACCCACTAGGGGTATACTTCCCCGAGCATGAGCCACTGATGGAGCTTCCAAAATTTGCTAATTTTTAAGCGGCCCACATGCCCTGTTTACTTCATAAACCCTTGTCCCCATCTGTGAGTAGGGTTTTTGCTTATGAAGGCCTTTGAGTCTTCTAACACTTCGTTGACTTGCTTTACCAATCATTGGTTTGTTAAGTCATTACTTAAGCCACAATGCACGTTCGTTTACCAACCCCTTTGGTTAAGAGCACCAGTCACCCATTCATCCCATCAACATTAACTATTTCCTAAAGTTGGGTCTTAATTTTTCTCGATGACTTAAGCTTAAGTCATTAGCCTGTGAGGGTCATGTCATCGTTGGCCTAACCGAGGCCCTTTATTAAATACTAACCTTGTTGTGTGCAGGTTTTGAGATTTGAGGCTGTGGGAAGAGATCTTGACCATACCCCACTAGCTCGCGGGTGATAAATGTCAGCCGGTTAAAAGTTACGAGATCAGCAAGACGAAGACACATCTCTTCATACAGACATGGGGCCTAGTCTCCACTATCAAGCTTATAGCCCATGGTTCTAAACTGACGATCAAGGTCAAAAGGCAGAGATCATCTCCACCGTTCCCCACTAGCTCGCGACGAGAAAGTGTATACTCTTTAAAAGCCATGAGATCTTGACACATTGATCGATCTACTCAGTTCGTGAGACGGATGGAGCCCATTGACGGAGAAGTTTCCATTTGAGGTGGGTTAAGGCCATTGGCCGAGGACACCTCAGTGAAGCACTGCTAGATTTCAAACTTTTTCAACCTAAACAAAGCCGCTCGATCTACCATCTTGATGTGAGATCAACAACCTATATTCAAAGTTGATAACATGCCACATGATAGCCGTTTTCATTCTGCAACCAATGGAAATTAATGAAATATTTTCTATTGGTGTGATCAAATTGATCTCCATGCGTGTGGAGACTTGATTGTTGGCAATCATGAAGTGCAATATGTAGATTTCCATGCAGTTGGGAATTAAACGGTGATAGTACGCCTGCCAATGAATTGCCTAGTTTGTGCGTGTGCTTTTCATTAAGCATTCATGGTTGATATCATCACTTTTCTCAATAAATAGAAGTGACGAGTTGCTATTTTCATCATAGCAATTAAGTTGTTAAGTCCTCCAGTCTATGCAAAAAGCCAAAATTCAAGTGTACATTCTCTTGTAGCAAAATGAGTAAGGTTGGCACCCCATTTGTCCCAATGTGAAGGTCTTCTAGGTTAAATTTGTTGGAGTCTCACGAAAAAAACCCGAAGTTGGCACAAAGTACTCACAAGAGCGTCCATGGCGAAGAATCTACACTTATGATTACCATATGCAACCGCCAATTGAAAGCCTAGGCCGCAAGCTCAGAGGTGATGGGAAAGAAAGAGAAGGAAGTTGTTGGGTCATCTATTGGAGTGCAAAGGAAAATTAGGTATGGTCATGGTTTGTATGGTCGGCAGAATTCTCCTATTGATGTTATTGACAGCTTGTCCGATAGTGAAATGGAGACGGAATCCAGTTACCGCCGGTACCTTGCGACCTTAGGTCGGGCTCTATCTCCTGAGGCAGAGGTGTTGTTTGTCCCTCCTTTGGCTGTCAGGACTCCGAGTGGATGAGATGGTGCTGTCTTGAAATAGGACAAAGGTGAAGCTGAGGTTGAGGTCTCATCCCCAACCCTTGCTACAACGCAAAGCGTCTGTGTGTACTGTGGGGTGTGTGTTAGTTGTAAGAGGGTTTTTGGTTCGTGAGAAGGTGGTGGTTAATAATTTTTTTGTGTTGATAAATGATTTATGTGGTCATCATTTTCTCTACGTGCGTGGAAAAGTTTTGAAGCATTGGATGTTGACTGTGCGCCCTCGTGGCGGTTTGGGCGTTTGTTTTGCTGCTTACCTAGCGATGGAGGAAGATTTTGACAGTACTTTGCTTCTTCCTCATGATGGTTGTGGAGATTTTTGGTTTTCCCCGTCTTAACAGAATTATTATGTGGGGAATTTTTGGAAATGTAGTTGAAATACGGTATGAAATGAAAATTTTGTAATATAACTGCATTTCAAGCCTAAAGCTTGTTGGCTCCCTTGTTCTATAAAAGGGATTTCAGGGCTCATTTAAAGGGGTTCTAATTTTTTGAGTCTGCAAGTCTAATACGTAAGGGTAGAAAATATAGGAATACTAGAGAATAGGGTAGTAATGTTGTCTTGGGTTTTGAATCTTACATATGAAAATCTTAAATAGTTATGTAGAAATTACTGACATCGAAAGAAAATTTCATATATAGTTCATATGCTCTTCTTTGTAAACCACTTTACAAGTTTTGAATACAATATCAAGCATATTTGGTTCATCTTCGAATATTTCATTTGAATGCATGTCTTCATTTTTTTTTTGATTCAATGAATCAACTAAACGTTTAAATGAGGTCATGGATTTGTAGTGATTTATTGAGAATTTGGTAAGAAGTAATGAATTATATACAAAGAGTTTCTATAATGCAAGTCCTTATGGAAATAGTCCATAATTATCAGTTTCAAATAATTTCTGCATGACAGGTCGTAATATGTATTACTCTATTGCCCAATCGATGAAGGCTCTAGTCTATTTGTCTTGGTATTTAAATCATGAGTGATAATGAAGTATTGGACTATTGATTTAGGGTTAGAATACAAATCTTTTAAAATCTATCTGCAACGAAGCATGTATGTCAGATATCTTTCATTTTCCTGGTAAATGGATGGATATTTGCTTAAAGATTAGCCTTTTTTGAGTAAATTGTGTTGTTTACCCTTTATAGGAACTGATATGTGATTTTCCATGTCATTCAATGAAATGGTCAAATAAAATGCTAAAAGGAACACCCTCCTAGGTCCCACAGAGCGTGAAGAGTAGAAGATCTCAGTCTTTGACTGACTCTTGTTAGTTGGCCATTTGCTTTAAGGGTCTTAAACATAAGAGTTGGCTACTCTTTAGAGACTCCTTGGGTGTATTAGGAAAACACCAACATGAAAGATGAAGCATGGAAAAATATTCCTCTGTGGAATCTGAACCTAGAACTGCGAAGAACATTAAAAATGGCATCTAATAGATCCTTCAAAATGTGTTGGACAAAAAATAGTTAATTTTAGCTTCAACCTGTAAGAAATAATGATGTTGGATGCCTATGCTTGAATAAACATCCATTTTGGAGGTGGGAGTGTTAGTTAGGTGCGCCAACCCCAATTGAAGAGTCAATTTATGTGATTATTTCATTAATTGAAAGTTCTCTAATTTTAAGATGCCATATGCAAGAGGAAGCATGCAAAAATCGTAACCGAGAGTCAATTGGGCCCACTTTCACTTTTGGTGCCCAAGCTTGAGGGAGTTAGAAATTTTTTAAATATTTTAAACTTCCGCTATGACGAACTACCTCTGTTTGACCTTGAATTCGAATCGCCTGGTTGATCCTGAAGCTAAGGTGACAGATTGATCACGAAGCTGGATCAATTATGAAGAGATGTTGTTGGGAGCTACAAACCTCATAAACTAGTTTTGATAGCTTGAAATGTTGGGTTCCTTTTTCCAAAAGGGTGCTTTTTCACCAAACAACCATTTTTTGAATGCTTTTCAATGTCGTCAATTTGACCCTCTGTGCTACAATCTGCAGTTCTAGGTGATTGACGACTCTCGTGAACATGCTGAGATATGGAATGAAAAACCAATTCAATTCCAGAAAGAATGATTGGTATTGCAATGTCTGAAAGTTGATTTATGAGGCTCAAATTCAAGGGCAACCCTAGCCTGCAGGTGTGCTTTTGTGTCTCTAAGATACATTTTGCAATTTGTAACCTTTGACAAAATGCTCTAGTTTGTTCCTCCTTGTCGAGAGTTTGAATACTCTGATGTTCATGCTAATGATCTCATCACGAAGAATATTCAACTCTGAAGAGATGTTCTTGGGAGTCACGAAGTTTGAAAGCTGCATCTAAGGCCCCAGAAAGTTGGGCGCCTTTTCCAAGAAGGGTGCATTTTTCTCAAAAGTTAGCCAAATTTCCATATTTTTCAACTTGCTTTCATCTTCGGTGTTTTACACTTGATCTTCATTCATGAGCGGTTGACAGTTCTCAAGAGTTGGCTACTAGATTCATCGCGTAGCTAGAAGGATTCTGAGCAAATCTCTTGAAGAAGACAACTACTGAAAACCTCATCTGGTTGACCAAAACTCTAGGCGCCCCTGGCCTACAGGGGTACATTTGACCTTTTGACTTACATTTTATTCTTCATTTTACATGCTTGTTTGATCAACCGTTGATGCCGTTCGATATGTCTCATGGACTAATGAATAGGTTCATTGCGAAGCTAGACTAAAGCCGGGGAAGATCATCTAGAGGCAGCTAATGCAAAAATTGAGATCTTATAGCTCTCTTCTTTGGGCGCCCCTAGGCTACAGGGGTACATTTTCTGTAATAGACTGCCATTTTGAATGTTTGTTGACCTTCAACATTTTCTGCCTCTAACGTCATTTGTTGAAGATTGAAAAATCTGATGGATTTGCTTGATGATTCGCTGGAAAGCTAACATAATTTTGGAGAAGATGACTGGTTTTGCAAGTGATAACAACTGCATTTTTCCTTTCAAATTCAAGGGCGCCCCTAGGCTACAGGGGCACTTTTGGCACCAGACTTGATCATTTTCTAATGATTTTCAACTTCTTCATGCTTTGCGATCACTGTGTTGCTTGTTTGGGCTGACTGTGTTGAAGCATTGTGTTTGTTGATGCAAGTACATACATTGTTCTGATTACATTCAACATTCTACGTGCACGAACACTGCAAAGTTGACTTCAGTGTTGACTGCAAAGGCATCTCCCTTCTAGAAAGGCGTATTGTTTCCAGACTTAGAATATTTTTCACATTTTTTACCTTTTGAAAATCCCCTTCATCGCGAAGCATCTTTTTGAGCATCTTTCGCCATAGAATCTTCTGTGATGCATTTGAGGCATAGATTTCGACACCTAGTACTGGCCATCTGCCATTGTTGACCTCGAAGGTCCTAAATTTTCTCCTGAAAAAGTGAAGTAGACCCACTAGAGCTAAACTAACTTTTTCTTGATTCCGACTTGACTAATGTGATCGTGAAGTGAAATAAGCCAATCAAAATTATTTTCAGTCAATTATGAAAAGATCCTATTTTTTAGGGCCTTTTCCTAAAAATAAGGGCCTGAAACACTAATTTTCATAATTTGCCAGTATCCTCTAGACAATAAACCCACAAAAGACCATGCTTTGTTTGACCTAAAACTAACTTTTGATGACAATTTTACACGATTTAGACCATTTTAATCAAAATGCCTTATTGAAGCAAAATTTTTATTTTGGGTACAACAAGAATCTTCTAGCCCTAATTTTAGTTGATGGCTATCCTTATTAAAAACTTCTCTAAAAATTTCTTTGATTTAGGGTTTAAAACTTAAAGACAATAATGTAATAAACTTGCTTTTCATGCAAACAAATTATTCATAGCATATAAATGTTTCATTAGCTTTTTATTTATTTTTTATACAAAGTTTAGTAAATAGTATAAATAAATATCATTTGCACTTTAATATTCAAGAGGAATTTTATGTCTAATTGCTCCTAAAATTTGTTATTCAAAAGTCTTATGCGAGATTTTGTGTATGTGATTAGATAAATAGAATTACTATATTGATTTTGTATTTACATGTTTCTATTAAATTGGTGGTTGTAGCTTCATACACAATTACTTAAAATAACTCTCCTAAATCATGCTTCATTTGTATAAGTCCTTAGACCCCAAGGATTTTGTTATGTTTTTGTTAAGATAACTTTCCCTTTTAGTTCACAAAATAATTTTTACCTTACACATTATTCCATTATGTTGCATGGAAATCTACAAATCAAGATGCTAAAATGGTTTTAGCAAAGTCTGAGTCTTTAATGTGAGTGACTTTTATGATAGATTTCTTACTTCTTGTATAGGTCCTTAACATTAAGATACTTGCATTTTTAGCATCTCAAATGGCCTTCTATAGCCTTGGAGAGTACCCAACTACATGTGTAAATTAAAATAATAAGATTTGTCTATAAGGGAAAGAGATTTTAGTGAGCAGACCTCTTGAAATGTCCACATGGAAAGCAAATCAGGTATGAAAAACTATTACCTAGCAGCAACAAAAATTGTTAATACTCATGGCATTCTCTTTACAACATTCCCTCCCAATTATTCTAAAGGAAATTCTTTCTGCTCATGGTTGTATGCCCGTGAGAATTTTTTATAGGTATATCATCCTCTTTATGGTCAACTTGACTTTGAAAGGTCCCAATTCTAGACCTCTTGAAATGTCCACTTGGAAAGCAAATCAACCATGACAAATTACTACCTAGTATATGATATAAATTGTTAATATTCTTAATATTTCATTCACAACATTTCCTCCTAATTGTTCTAAATGGAGGTATCAAATAGGAATAAAGGTTCAACTTATTTTTGTTGATGAGTTGTACTGTCATTGACATTTTTGATGTGTAAATCATTCTCTAGGTTAAACCTAACTTCAAAAGGTCCTAGCTCTTCCTTGTTAGTATGTCATGTAGATTAAACTATAGATGGAAAACTTGTTGGAAACTCATTGAGTTTTCGAGTACTTGTCAAGTAGAAGGAATGGTGAGTTTTTTCAGCCATTTACTCACCAGAAAAAACTCGTTGCTTTTCAGTGAGTACTCGCCAAATTTGTGGTGGGTACTAAAAAAAATGACGAGTTCATGGAAAGAGTTTGTTTGCAACAATAAAAAAGGGGTTGGGTAAAACAGACCCAAAAAAGCCCAAACAACTTCATTTTTTGCTCTGCAAGTAAAAATGCCCCTCCAACTCCCTTGCCAATTGATTTCCAACACGTTTGCATTATTGAGAGAAGATCTAAAGAGATTCTTTTACTAATTTGAAAGGTAGATTTGAAACATAGGTCAATTTTTTTATTTTTTGTTTTCTTGTATTTTTTAACATTTTATTTCATTCTAGTTGGAAATTCCAACTTCTAGGTTTAAAAATTTCACCTTGTGCTAAAATTAAGTAACATTTTTGCATTTAAATTGTAAAAAATCGAGTTCATCACTATTTTTTCATGCTTTTTTATTTTTTATTTTTTGCTATTTTCACTACTTTTTGTATACACAACTTATTATTATTATTTTTTTAGACTGTAAGAATCGGATAGCCCCCCTATAAATTGCAGTGCGCCTAGTAAACTTTTTTTATGTGATCAGTGATGTTGGCACGACACGCCCTTTGGTATCATGAGTTTGGACGGAGACTACACCTCGTGACCTCTTGCCTGCAATAGGATGCTTTAGCCAATCGAGCTAGGCCCCCCGCCCCTATACACACTTATTATTGTTATTATTTTTAACCCTTTTTTTTTGGAAAAAAACAATAGAATCTTTACATTGTATTAATTTTTTATTGATTTAAATTAATTTTACATTGATTTTAGTCATATTTATGTAAAATTTGGGTTTTCTTTATATTAAAAAATTAATATTAAATACATCATGTAATGGAAAATAAAGAAGCTTTTGGATCAAGTTTAGCCTCAGGCTCCACCCCGTCGATGCCATCATCCATTACAAGCACTCGTCCTATTGGAGTTAGAGACACTACGTGGAAATATGCATATTAAGGACCACTACCTAGGTCAATTATTTGCATTAAATGCACAAATTTATATTAATGAGGCATAAATCGCCTCAAATACCATCTCGCAAGCATTACTCATCATGATGTCAAGCCTTGTGTACACACCACTAAAGAAATAAAAAGAGAGATGAATGCCCTACTTACAAATGTAGAAAAGAAAAAAACTACAAAAGTAGAGGACAAGGGCAACCATAGCAACATCCATAGTTGGTGGTCATGGTGCTCAAATCCAACCAGAATCAGATGAAACTACATGTCAAGGCATAATGGGGTCTCTTCATGGTCCACACATTTGAAGCACATTCACCATAACCACTTCATCTATTTCTACTAGAGTGCCCACAACAATGCTTACATCTTCACAAATGCCATAGTTTTTTTGTGTCCATAAACACACCTAGAGCACAAGCATCATTAGAAGCTACAAGGTAGAATATGAAGGTGCATGAACATGCAAATATGACGTGCACATTTTTGGTACTTCAAAAACATTCCTTTCAATGTGGTGAGTAGTCCATATAAGGAGAATTTGGTAACTACATTGATAGTTGCGAGAAAAAGCTACGAGGTGCCTTCTTGCAAAGGCTTGAGTAGGAGGCTAGTTAATTTTAATTATTTATGCTAATTGATACTTAGAGTATTTTATGTTGAATTTTAGAATAAATTCATGTTCATTAATTTATGTTGAATTTATGTCCTTTTCATGTTTAAAAATTAAAATTTTGTACTTTCAATTTGTAATTGTAGGTTGCTCACCAATGCAATTGGAAAAACAAGGCTAATAGTAGA
This sequence comes from Sequoia sempervirens, assembly GCA_007258455.2. Lineage (NCBI taxonomy): Eukaryota > Viridiplantae > Streptophyta > Pinopsida > Cupressales > Cupressaceae > Sequoia > Sequoia sempervirens. Next base: position 175,559 of record VDFB02300216.1, read on the forward strand.
AGAACAAAAGAAGGAATGGAAAAAGTACAATTGCACCATTCTTTTAGATGGGTGGATGAATGGGAAAAACCACACCATTATCAATTTTTTGATAACTTCAAATGGTGAGGTTGTTTTTTTCAAATTGGTGGGTGCCTCAAACAAAGTAAAAAATGCTTAAATATTGTGTCTAATGTTGGAGGAAATTGTTATGGAGATGGACATTGAAAATGTGGTGCAAATAATAACTAATAATGCAACAACATGTGGCAATTGGGAGATTGCTCCAAGACAAGCATAACACACTTCTTTAGACATCTTGTGCAACACATTGCCTTGACCTTTTTTTGGAGGACATAGGAAAATTTAATTGGATGACATCAATTGTAAATGATGCAAAGAGCATCACAAAATTTATTTACAATCATCCTTGGGTTTTTCATTTGATCAGAGATCACACACAAGGGAAAGAGCTGGTAAGATCGAGTGTCACAAGATTTGCAACGATTTTCCTAACATTACAAAGCATTATTGGTTCATTGGCTACTTTGAAACAAATGTTTGAGTCAAGTATGGCTAAACTCATCTTATTCAAAGAAACTTGGAGAGAGGGTTGCAAGCATAGTCTAACAACTTTTTTGCACAAAGAGCTACAAAGATCATGAAGGTAACCTCAAAACCTTGAACTTGAATTGAAAATTAAATATTTATTTTTTAAAGTCTTTAATTATAAATTAGTATATTTAATCTTATTGTATTTGTAAATTGTAGACGTTAAAGCCTTTGGTTAGAGTTTGATGTTTGGTAGATAGGGATCAAAACCCATATGGGGTATATTTATGAGGCCATCAAGGGCGAAAAAGTCTATCAAAAATTATTACAAAGGGGGATAACCTCAAATTTAATCTCACTTTGGAGATCATTGATAAGAGCTGAAACAATCAACACCAACCCATCCATGCAGTACGGTACTTCCTCAACCCTCATTTTTTTCTATTTAGACGCCTCACACCCTAATGGAGGGTCTCGCCACATGCATTCAAATGATGACACCTCAAGTTGATGTGAGAAACCTCATTATCAAAGAATTGGAAACTTACAAGGTTGGAAGTGGTAGGCTTTTTTCTTTGAAGCTATCTATTCGAAGAACTACTAAAAGATGAAGTCTAAAATTTGGAATCTTTATTTTACATGCATCTAACAAGTTTAAAATTTAAAATTTACAACTATTGATAATTTGATAAAATATGTTTTGACTTTACTTTCTAACTCTTGAAAATTTTATTTTATAGTCTTGGTGGACAAATTGGGGTGCAAGTACTCCACATCTCCAAAGAATTTCCCTCTACAATCTATGTCAACCTTGTAATGCATCCAACTATGAACGCAACTGGACCTTGTTTGAGGCCAAGAAAGTGAAAAATATGAACAAATTAGCCCAAAACTGCTTCAATGACCTTGTCTTTGTGTAATACAACTTTCGATTGTGCAACAAAAGGCTAAAGAACACATCAAAGGATCCAATATATTTGGATGAGATAGATCTTCATAGCATCTAGACAAGGAAGGATGGGTAGCTTTCATTGTTTACCAAGGATGCGATTTTGGATTTTGAAAGAAGAGCATTGGAGGTTGTGGAACTAGGTGCAACTGGAGATGTAAGGTTGCATGACATTGATGAGACCGAAGAGTCATTGCCATCTACTACCAAGATGGAGGTCAAGCCACTACCTTCCATGCCAAGGAGCCACAACAAATGTCAAAAGCCCAACTAAATCCAAATGTAGAAATCACTCAGATGTAATAGAGAAGAAACCACTCCAATCAATTAAAGATCTGAAAACTGATTAATTCGATTAGTTGATCCAAGTCTGATGATTCAAAATAATGTAATGATGTTAAATGGTGTATAAGTCGCTCTTCCAAATCTGGTGATTGTAGAAGTGTCAATCTCAGTTCATGGATAATGTCTAGAACGCGCCTTCACTTCCTTAGAAGTCTATCACTCTTATATGCTTGATGATCTGTCACGTTTCTCCTTAATCGTGCTTCTGAGTATATCCTTCTTCTCTCGGCCCTTTGTCTCAATGATTGATGTTTGACGTCTTCTTTCCCTTTGTTTGTGTGTGCGACTATTTGTCTCAGTTCGGAATGGCCGGATATCTATTTCTTGGACTGGTGTTGGTGTCTTCTAATCTTCTATCTCGTTTTGATATTGATTCTCAGATGTACCTCATATCTTATCTCCTTATTCTCTCTAATTTCTTCTTGGTCCGTTCATTTCCTTTCTTCTAATGTTGCTTCTCTTCATTGCTTCAACTAGATATAGGCATTGTAACTCAACAGACGCATCCCTCCCATTCTTCATCTGTCCTTAGAGAAGATACGTGTCTAGTCATTTACTAATTGTATCCCTTTCATCACTGGATTATCTTGCTTGTATGTGTCTTTATTTTGGATCTATGTTTGATCGTTGTATTAGCAAATGATTAGTATAATATATAAATAATGGATATGTTTTATTTTCCATACAATTAAATATGTGTATATATATGTATATATGTATATCTTTTATCTATTTGAAAAGTGCAAATGTATTAGAACATATACTTATCTTAATTACTCCTGTATGATGGTGACATCACAAGTCTCCCCAACTTGACTTTGCTTATCCTCAAGCAATCCTTTATAACTTTTTATTCCTTAATCTCTTGATGTTCTTGGCCGGTATAGTGGTCTTCATCCTAGAAAAAGATTGTAACATCTTGTTACAACTAATCTCTTTCTAGGCCCTCTGGATACCTCACTATGGAGTGTATCCAGCCTTAAAATCTTGGGAAAAGATTGGAACATCTCTTCCCAAGCCCTCTAGATACCTTATTTAAGGGTATCCAACCTTAGAATCCTAGGAAAAGGTTGTAACACCTCTTCCCAAGCCCTTTGGATACCTTATTCTTAAGTGTATCCAGCCTAAAAATCCTAGGAAAAGATTGGATCATCTCTTCCAAGGCCCTCTAGATTCCCTATTTAAGGATATCCAACCTTAGAATCCTAGGAAAGGGTTGTAACACCTCTTCCCAGGCCTTTTGGATACCTTATTCTTAAGTGCATCCAACCTTATAATCCTGGAAAAGATTGTAACATCTATTTTAGGCCGCTAGATACCTTATTTTTAAGTGTATCTAGCCTTATAATCCTGGAAGCGATCTTTTCACTTCTCAGCCCTTATGGATACCCAATATTTTGGTGTATCCATCTTGAAGCTCTTACATGTATTGTAATGTAATATTGCATAATATCCTCAAGTTATGTCCTTGTGCATGAAGAATTTCTTAATAACTTATTTTAAAGATATTACATCCAAAAGTTCATTTCTTGTTCTAGTCAAGGGCTGAAGGGTAAGACTAGAAATTCAAAATGCCCATAATGACATCGAAATGATGTCTTTGGTACATCTTCCTTCATTCGGATTTGATGATATCCCAATCGTAAATCAGTTTTGGAAAAATATCTTGCTCCATGGAGTTCATCCAATAATTCATCTATCCTTGGGATTGGATATCGATTCTTGATAGTTTTTTGGTTTAAGGCTTAGTAATCTATGCACATCCGCATAGTGCCATCTTTCTTTTTGACTAATACAACGGATGATGCAAAGAGACTATTACTTGGTTCAATGTGTCCCATTTCCAGCAACTCTTTAATAGTTTTATCGATCTCTTCTATGAACTTTCGGGGGTCTCTATCACTAGTTTTGCTCCTTCCAATTCTATGGAGTGCTCAAATCCCCTTTTTGGAGGTCGACCGGGGGGAATATCTCCAAAAATCTTCTTGTGCCTCCTTAGAATAGGTTGGATGTCAATGTGAATTTGTCCCGTCTTGCATTTGTGGTCTTGTCCCCAAGGTTCTTTGCATATGAAACGTAAGCCTCTCTCCATTAATTATTTCCTTCATTTGTTTGCTTCCTTGTCGTGGCATTGGTGGCCTACGACCCAAGGTTCATTGCAAAAGTGGCATGCTCTTCTTCTATTATCTCCCCTTCGTTGGTCTTGTGTGGGCTGTGACTTGAGCGAAGGATTCTTAGTGTTTTCATTTGGAGAACTGGATTCCACTTTCATGGCCCTTTGAATTGCCTCCCCCACGGTTTGGGGCTCCAATGGGTTTACTATGTTCTTAATTGGTTCCTTGAGTCCTTCAATGAATAGATAGGTGAGCCTTCTTTGAGATAGGTCGGGGACCATGACATCTATCTTTTGGAAGTCATTTGCATATTCCTCCACCGTTCCATGTTGCCTAAGTTGGGTGAGTTCCTTGAAATACCACTCGGGATAATTTTGGTTGAATATATTAATGAGTTTTTGAGTGAACTCACTATAGGTGATTATATTCTGGTGACCTTGTGTGATGAGTCCATGGTGCCACCAATCGTGAGCTATCCCTGATGGGTGTATGACAACAAATTTGATGGCATCCTCCTCAGTCATGGGGCTAAGGGAAAGATAAGTATCAAGCTTTTGAACCCATGATTGTGCAGTGGTCTTCTCGGAGCCGTCAAAAGAAGGTAATGCCATCTTATTAACTTGGGATCTAAGGTCTTTGCTGGCCCGATTCTTCCTTCTGCTTGAGTTGGCTTGGGTCTTGACTTCATAATATTCCTTGAAAGGTACAAGTTTTTGAACTGCACGCTCTAACTCAACATACATGAGCACAATGTCTTTTGCACTATATAAATTTGGCTCTTCTACTTCTATGACATTTTTGCTTGAAAGGAAGGGAGGCATGGTTGACCTTAGTGAGGAACTTTGGGTTGAATGTTCATCTTCTGAATGGTTTGATTGCATTTCTTTCCTTGGATTGGTTTTTTCCGGAGTGTTGTGGCTATTCATATTTTGAAGAGCCTCGAGAATTAGCTGATTGGTCTTCTTGAACTTCTCATTGGTTTGCTCCATGAAGGTTTTAAGTTCTTGAGCTAGTTGATCAGCCATGGTTCCCTTTCTGTGGTAGGCTTGTATTATTTCTTCTTCCAAATCTGGTGATTGTAGAAGTATCAATCTCAATTCATGGATAATGTCTGGAACTTGTCTTCACTTCCTTAGAACTTTGTCACTCTTATATGCTTGATGATCTGTTGCGTTTCTCCTTATTCATGCTTTTGAGTATATCCTTCTTCTCTCAATCCATTGTCTCAGTGATTGATGTTTGACGTCTTCTTTCCCTTTGTCAATGTGTGCGCCTATTTGTCTCAGTGCAAAATGGTCGGATATCTATTTCTTGGACCGGTGTTGGCATCTTCTAATCTTCTATCTCGTTTTGATATTGATTCTGAGATGTACCTCAGATCTTATCTCCTTATTCTCTCTAATTTCTTCTTGGTCCGTTCATTTCCTTTCTTCTGATGCCGCTTCTCTTCATTGTGTCAACTAGATATAGGCATTGTAACTCAACAAGCACATCCCTCCCATTCTTCATACATCCTTAGAGAAGATATGTGTCTGGTCATTTACTACTTGCATCCCTTTCATCACTGGATTAGCTTGCTCGTATGTGTCTTTATCTTGGATTTATGTTTGATCGGCTGTATTAGCAAATGATTAGTATAATATATAAATAATGGATGTTTTATTTTCCATACAATTAAATGTGTATATATATGTATATATGTATATCTTTTATCTATTTGAAAAGTGCTAATATACATAAAACATATCCATATCTCCATATATCTTTTATGTATATCTTTTATATATATCTTTGAAAAGATGGAGGTCAAGCCACTACCTTCCATGCCAAGGAGCCACAACAAACTTCGAGGACTAGGAGCTCTACCCCTCCCCTAGATTTCAATAGATTAGGGAAGAGAAAGATGTAAACTGTTGTACTTACATTTAGTTTTACAATTTACTATTTTCATTTTGTCAACTATCTATTGTATCAAGTTATCAACCATCAAGATTTCGCATGAGGATGTGATTTTGTACTTAATTTGCATTCAAATCAATCAAATTTTATAGAAAACACTTTTATACTCATTGGATACATCTTGTCATTGAGTTTTGCAAAAAAAAAAAAGTGTTTCTAAGAAAATTTAAGCAATTTAAGTTATCGAGTTTTTAGCTGACACCATGTAAATTCAAATGTTTTCATTTCCAGTATTATCTCAAATTCATGTATCAACATCATCTCATAAATAGATAACACCATTGTATCAAGTATGTCATTGTGCACAAGTTTCAAGTGGTTGAGAGAAAGATGGAGCATTTACATAGAAAAAAGGTCCTTAGGCTCCATAGAGCTGTCTTTATCATTAAGGTTGCATATTAAATATCAAACCTTAGAAATCCAATCTTTGTCATGGGAAATTGTGATTTTGTTCAAAGTTCCTTGAATTTTGTCTACTTGCAATTTGATATACAAGGAGGTTCCTAATGCACAATTTCAGCATTTCTCGAGTGGATATTACTGAAAGATCAATACACAAATGTTAATGAGGAGTTGGGTCTTATGGATTCAAAATCTTCTTTATTTCTAATAAAAGCATGGTACTTCATAAATTTAATAACCATAAGATAAACATTTTTTAAGCTATGAATAAATACACTAACTATTATACTTTTCAGTTTTTCTCTAGCTTATACAATTTAATTCTTTCGACTACATGTTTACTTCCAAATTACTGCGAAGAGAGCTACAAATTTATAATGATATTGAGGGGTAATCTCATAACAAATGCTTCAGCCGTTATGGCTGAACCAAATTCTTAAAATTTACACAATAATACATAAAACAGAGTGGCTTTTAAGCTATTGTTAAAGGTTCAATCCAACAATCGTCTTACAGAGCTTAGAATGCAACCCCAACTCCTAGCATTCTATTACTTTAGACCTTGATCAAAATGTACAAAATGCTATTAAGAATTTGGCCCCAGTCTAATAGTGGTGAATGGATGGAATGCCAATGTTGCGGTTGAGATGCTTCTTACTAACAAAAGTGCTATGTAAGGCAAGGAAGTGGAGTGAGCCATAATGACCTTAACTGTCACCAAAACTATAATGAAATTTCCATTTTACCGTGAACTGTACATTAATCTTTATTCTTTTGGTCCAACAATGGATCAGAAATCACTTAAAAAAATTCTCCGTATGATACAATCCCAATCTGCCTTTCACCTTGCCTGGATTGACAACTAACGCAACTGGGGCCAACACTAAAGCCATTTGGTACGACGCTGCAAGCCAAGTGAAGTCAAGAAATATTTTCATACAATATAGAAGGTAATATGAGAATGGGTTCTTGCTTCTGATTCTCTAGATACATCTCACAAAGAGCTTCTCCAGCAACTTTCCACACAAAAAGACATTTTTTTATGTCATTTACTTCCTGTGCATATTCATACACAACTTGATAAAGCGCAGATGCCTCCAAATAGATTTCTGACCTGGGTTTTGAAGAAGCCTTTAGGCATATTGCTCCATATAGAATCTGAAGGTAAAGTGAGAAGATTAGGTAAATTTGAAGTATGTAAAAGGGATTCCATCCATAGAACTGAATATGCTAGACCTATTTTAGCAAGCTTCAAGTCTAATCATCTGCATTTTATTAAGGTAAAATTAAAATCTTCTAAGTTAACAAAATTTAGGTTGTTCACCTTCTTATACTTTTCGATAAGAGTACTAGCATTTGACTTGCGTTTCAATTGGTCATCTGATGTCAATGCCTTGGTCATTTCTGATTTGTACTGATTATAATGTTCTTTCCATTTAGCTTTGAAACCGGCAGTATTGGTGTCCTGGAAGCATGGAATGGTCCATATTTCTACAAGCATTAATACAAGTAAGGTTTTCAGATTTGTCATAAAGTAGCATTCCAAGTAATCAAACATTGTTGAAACTATAAAAGATAGCGATAACCATACCATCTGATTGGGAAAAAGTATCTGAATGTGGCAAGTCATGAATTTTTCCTAAAATAGAAGATGAATTGTAATACCGATTCAAGTTATTTTCCTGGCAATCTCTTATTAGGAAGTGAGGCCTTTTCTCAGGAATTAACTCTTTTGGGAAATTCACCTGCTTCCACAATAAAATAAGGAATAGTAGTTGATCAGAAACAAATATATCATAACTGCGAACAGACTTGATTGAAATAAAAGTTTCGACAATGTAGACAATAAATGTAGGTAATAAGAGCAAGGAATTGCAGACAACTAATTTATCCAAAGGGAAAGAATAAGTATTTGTGAAGGGAGGGGCACACAGCACCACTAAATAATAGGTATGTGAAACAAAAGTATTAATCTCAGCGTCTACTTCGCTTCCCTGTTTAATGAAACTACTGTACTTGGCCATTTAATAATTACAATCGTAACAGCAACCATGTATATCCTAGCAATAAAGGGTGAACAAATTTTCCTTGTTTTGCTATTTTATTTTCAAATTTGACTAAAACTAACAAAATATGATGAAGACCAATCCCCTGTACGGTTGTACCCACTGATCCCTCTTTAGAAAGAATTCATTGCCATACCAAATTCTTCAGTAGCTTAAAAACTGAAGAGGCTGATGAAATATTCCAAGCCAAATTTTTTCAAATTTTCAATTGCAATAACAGAGCAATACACAGTCGTTAGGGTTAGCTCTAAACCAAAACGATGTTGAAGCAACTCTAACCAGAATGTACACTAGGATCCCGATGTGGGCAAGGTGTGAGCATTGGTCAGAGGATCTGAGTGCAGAAACAAAGCTGGAAGGAACTCTAACCAAGAATGGCGCCAAGTGATGGCGAGCATATAGTCAGAGGATCTTAATGGAAATGTTGATACAAGAACTCTAACCAAGAAATGCGTCGGCGAACGACGAGCATGTGGTAAGAGGATCCCTACCATCTAATAAGCTGAAAGCAAACTCAAAACCAAGTATGTGCTACCCAATCCAGTATGGAAATGAGGCGACCATATGGCGGAGATATACAGAATTACAATGCAACTTCAGAATGTAAAGTAATCATTACAAAACATGATAAGCAAGATTAGAGAAATGCTGATAGTACTACTGTTCAGCTTACAATATGAAGAGCAATCACCTGCCAAGAGCATAGAATTAGAACATTACAGCGTACATCAATTAAGAGGATTCTCCTTGCTTAACAAGAAAGCCAAGACCCTTTACTTCACTCAAATACCAAACTGAATATTCTGTTTTAGACAGATCTGCACTTTAAAAATGTAAACCAGCAACCTAACATCACACTAAAATAATCATATCTCACTCATTTCTAACCCTATTGACGTGAAAACAAATGCAAAGCACCCTTAGAAGAATGGCGACCAAACTTGTACTGAAAAACCCCCACAAAGAACCATTAATATTTTCTGACACAATTCCCAAGAAAGTACAGATGGTACGGCCCAGCAAGAGGGGCGATTTCACTTTAAAAATCCAATACTTTTTTAAAAAATCTGCAACTTAACAGAGAGGGTTGCCCTTCCTAGACAAGATGATTTATGCAGTAACCAGAACAATATTTTTTGGTATTTTTGATTTATGAATGAAAACTACAATCTGTTGTGTTATCAGCAACTCCAGAAAACAACATGAATGCAAATAACTAATCTCCAAATGAAAGAACAACACTACAATGCAACAATCTCACTACAAATCACTCAAACTACACTACCTCACCGCTAGTCGCTATCTCTCAAGCGAGAAGCAATGCCAAGCTAGGAGGCTTACATTTCTCGAAGCAATCCCAAAGCCAATCTGGCAACATAACATTCCTGTAGACAAAAGATAATCCAAATGAGAACCAATGGCTTCCTTTTATAATTTCCAGAGGACCCTTCTAGAAACCTTAATCCTCCAATAGGTGGCGTCCCACTTTCCCAAGCAAAACTTTGACTTTTAATATCAACTTTATCTCCTCCTTGAAGTTGGCGTCCAATTTATGCTTGGATTAAACTTTCTTTATAAGAAATACAATTAATTTCCTTCAATGAAGCGCCCACTCAAAAAGAACATCTTTTAAAACAACTTAAAGTGATGTAGCTAGGCCAAGGGGGTCAATGTTAAAATATAACATTAAAACATGACTTAATTAAAATAATTCGAACTTATCTCTCCAATTGTGCCCCAAAGCCAAAAATGAGTAAGCCAATTGATCAGTCTGAAGTAGAAAGCCAACCGTGCCGAAACCAACAGGACCACTGCCAGAAATAGAATTTACTAAAAATAGTAAATTCCAGAAAGTGCTCGGAATACCAGGAAAATTACATCACCGCGAAGCCCACAGAAAACCCAAAAGGAATCCGCAGTTTAATCACCAATTCACGAGCAACAGCAACCTACACACAAGAAACCCTAATCAAACTGTCCGAGTAGCCTACGGGTCTCCAGAATAGGCCAACGGTCATCTGAGGAGATCATGCTCGAGAAGGGGACATTACAACTGACAGCTAAATAATAAACCCAGCTACTTGATAATGGAACTTTAGCCTTGCAGGAAGCTAACAATTAGATGAAAAATCATTGACATGAAGAATGTCACCTTTATGTTGGATGTAAACATGACAAAGTTACAACTTCTAAAATTCATGGACTTAATCCCAAATAAAATGTTAATGTAGCCTTACCTGTTAGTGTTTTAATTTGCACCTTTCAGTGTGACACAAGACAGAACAGCATGTACAGTACAAGCATTCTTCAAATTAAAAAGGGAAGCTCCTTGTAACAAAAGGGCTAAACTAATTTGAATAATATGTACTTGCTATTTACGATTTCTATAGTGTTTTTTGGTGTGGTTCACACAAAGCAAAAAAAACCAAAACTGCCTTTAAGCATTCAATACAAACAAACTCAAAATAACTACCACACTTCCACTTTTGAGCCAGAAGCAGCAATTGATCAATGCAAGTATACATAATGCTAGGATCATTTTAAACCTATGCTACCTCAATTTTTTGTGACAGGGATGGCAGGGAATGCGTTTCAAAGACGGGGATGACAAAGTATGGCTATCAAAAAAAAGGGAAATTTTTTAAAATATAGAAAATTTCAAATATTCATTTGATAGCATTGATAAGACAATCATTGGCTAAGGCATCATTCCTTTTCAAAGTTGCATGGACACGAATATGGGTGTGGATTCAACAATATCTAATATCAATACGGCTACTTATTATTCATATTTAATTGTTAATATATTCTTAAGTCATTTTTAGTTTATTATATATATATTTTTATTTTAAATTAAATGTTTAAATATGGGTGATCCCACAATGTTGGTTTACAATTCTGTTGAGGAAGGAAAATTGCAAAAATGCTCCCATGATTTTTTTTTTTGGTTTTTCGGGGTTCACACGAACTAGGGTGTTCATATGGACCCAAAAAGGGGTTTGTATGGACCCTGGTTCAAGCGAACCATATTTAATGATGGGACCCACCTTTTGGCAATTTTTTAAAACAAAAACAAAGGAAAATTCAAAAAAAGGAGGGGTTCGCTCAAACCAAGGTCCATATGAACCCCCTTTGAGCGAACTCGAAGGGGGGAGGGGTGAGGGTGTCCATACAAACCCCCCTTTTTCCCCCTTCCCCTCCTCTTCTACCAAATCTCTCAAACCCTGGGTTGAGGATGAAAATGGAGGAAACTTCACAAACTCAACTGGATGATAGTAGTCCTTGGAACAAGCTATCCATCGAATATAATTTTAATATGTTTTGGCTTTATTATGTATTTTATTTTTAGTTGAAGAGATAGGATAGTTATAGCTTTAGCCTAGTTGTAGTTAAGATTTGTGAAACCAGAGAAAACCTTAACTACAATGTATTTGGTTTTATGACCTTGTGCCTCTACCAACTGAGTAAAAAGGATAGGAATTTAGAATACTTTACTTTGTACGCAAAACAGCAAAGAGGGAGCTTCCCCTCCTAATTTGAAGAGCAGTTAATACTATGCATAGCTGTCTGTTTCCAAATTCACACTTCAGAGGTGTGAATTGAAAAGCCAACAACATTGATATGCTACTACAAGACATTCACAAAGCATACAAAATGATATCAATGACAAATTGAAAATTGTCCAACCTAGAATGACGCCTAAACAGAGAAATAACTTCACTTGTGGCAGCAACTGAAGTTATCATGAAGCCACATCCTTACAGCAGAAAGTCGACCTTTGCTGGAAACAAGCATGACGTCTCCCACTAGCATGAAGTCGCTCCCCTATAAGAGCTTTAATTCTGCACAAAACCCCCACAGTCGATCTGCTAAATGCAAGAAAATAGTGCACTTGGAGATGACAGGAAAAACTATGCTCTCAAGTGGAATAATAATTGCAACAATATATCAACTGTTGCAACCATGCAAAAACCCTCAATAGAATAAAATAATAAACTAGCTATTGCATTAAAAAAAACTCTTATTCAGAATCAACTATTGCACTTATTCAAACCCTTGCACTAATAAACCAGCTATTGCGATGATTCAAAAACCCTTATACAACATGCAATAATGCATCAGCTATCGCTTTGTATAAGCCTCAAATACTTAGCTTCTTAGACAAGTAGATTTCAAATCTCAATCCTCAAATTTAGTCGCTGAAAGTGACCATTAAATTTGCAATGAAGCACTTGTAGAAACCCTGGATGGATTCCTTAATAATCTCCAGCTAGGGTTGATATTTCACAACCGAATTTGGTATTCTAGAGTCTTCAAACCCTCGGACCTGAAAGCCTTCAAGCTCTCCCAAACTGAAATGAGAAGTGAAATCCAAGCATGCTCAAATGGCTAGTTCACAGCTCCTTATAAAGAACTTTTTGATCTTCTAGAAAGATCCTCCAAGAAGCTTCTAAAACAATATTATAATATTTCCAAAAGTGACATTATAATATTTTATTTTCACTTAAGTCACTTTTAAAATATTAAATAAGTGATTTTATAATTAATTCTTTTATTTTAGTCACTTTAATTAAATTTATTAAAAATAAAGTTGCCTTTTTTATTTAATTTATTTAGATAAATTTATAAATAATTAATTTAGTATTACTCCCACTTTAATTTAATTAAAATAATCAATTAAGTCATCCTTTTGAAATAATATTAATTTTTGGACAACTTAATCAATTAAATTAATTAAGTCACTTTACCACCAATTTTGGGGACATTACATCAATGCATGGGATCATCTTCTCTATTCTTCAGTCATCTGAATGTTACAAGGATTAATGCAAGGTAATTCCAATGAATCAATTAAAGGAGTATCATGATTAAGTCTAGAATTGTTTGCACAAAGGATGAACACCTTCCATACTTAGTGGTGTTGAAAGGTTTTTGTATATCACTGTGCTATCAAAAGTGTGTCAAGTTGTTATTCACTATGCTATCAAAATTGTGTTAGATTGTCACTCACTATGCTATCATTCCTTGGCGATGTTGACAGCTTTTTGTATATGTGCTATGGTGTATCATGGCTCTTCAATGCATAGGATCCTCTTCTCTATTCGTGAGTCATTTGAATTTTACAGGGATAAAATGCATTGCAATTCCAATGAATCAATTAAGGGAGTATGATGATTAAGTCTAGAATTGTTTGCAGAAAGGATGATCAACTTTCATCCTTAGGGAAAACAACCGAACAAACTCAACCTTCTATGGTGCCTTCCTTCTATGGTTAATATGACATGTTTTGATTAATCATTTTAGATGTTAAGTAGCTCCTTTGTGACACCTAATTGTTTTCTAGAAATCTTTTGATGCAGGAGCATCCGCTAAGTAGCCAGACTATAGTCTTCTCAAAGACAAGAAAATTTGTGAGGTCTTTTAGAATCAGGTGAAATAAAAAGATTGCTTGCTGCTGATTTTGCCAAAGAAGGATGACTTCGCATCCACGGTTTGTATGGTGCTCAAGGGAATCTACTAGGAAGGGTTTGTACTTGATTTGATGACATAGAAGCTCAAAGGAGTATGGAGCCCCTAAAATCTCCTTGAGTTAACATTCAGTTCTTCCCAATCAACAAGATTTATGTAGTACCCCTTTATTCTCACCTGGGATGTGCAGGTAGTCTAGCTAAGGAATCGGAAGAGGAAGATGGGACAAGAGCTTCTAATGGTATTTTATATGTTGTGATTGGATTAATTAAATAAGGGTAATATTGTTTATTAAAATGTTAGATTAAATTGTATTTAAAATTTAATATGTTTTATTTATGTTTTTTTTTTAAAAAAGAGTCATGAGTTTATTAAATGATAATTAAAATATTAACTAGTGTTTATTATTTTAATTAATTATTTTGTTGAGAATAATTGTTAGAATAAATTATTTAAATTAATTAGATAATGTGCCTTGCAAGTAAAGCTTGCAAAAGTTGATTAAAACAAAAAAAAGTGTTGAAGAATAGAAAAATAAATAAATAAAAGAATGAAAAAGATGAAAGAGCGAATGTGATTTGATATCTAACTGAAAAGCTTGCTTTTAAAGAATTAAATTATTTTATTCTGGATTTTTGTGAGCTTTTTGAATAAATTGGAATATCTTTTATTTAATTAAAAAAATTGTGAGCTGGAGACACACAGAGATTTTATGAAGACAGAAATTGAAAAATAAGGGTTATGCATCTTTGAACTTTCGAAAGTTTTCAAAAAGGATTTTGGATTCTTTTGTTTTGAAATAATTTGAAAGGAGTCGGGGAATTAAGAATTGGAATTTGAGATTTGAGCACGGTTACTGAGAGGAGATTCAAAGCAGGAAGGAGGAGCTATTCATAAAGGCCGTCATAAACCAGCTTCATCAGATGCGCAGGACTCCAGGTTCCACTCTCTTCTCTTAATTGTTTTAAATCTGTAAAAGAAATAAAGAGGTGTTTTAGAATCAATCTCTGTTTGAAAAAAGAAATCGTTATGTGATTTAGATTTAAATGATTTCTTTGAGATTTGAAAATGAATAAACAAATAAATCTTCTTTGAAAAGAAATTCATGTTGAATTTAGAAATCAAGTTTTGCAAACACATTGAAAACAAACTCTTCGAACTTTCGTTTAGATATGCCCTATTTCTCTCTTTTATTTTCTGTGAAGAAAAGAAATTAATCTTCGTATTTTGGATGGTTTTGAAATATTATTTTAATAGTCATAAATATATTGATACTGTAAAGATGTGATGTTCTGTATGTATACAGAATACTGTGCTCTTTGTAATTGTTTATAAGTTTATATATATATATATATATTTATATTTATAAATATATAAAAATTTAAATATATTCATATGTATATTAATTTATAATATGTATTTAAAAATAAAGATATAAATTGATTTTCGTGCAAATTAAAAAGGACCAAATAGAGCCGTCAGAATCCGTACCAGACGGATGGCATTTGCTAATAATGATTTCCGTATTTTAAAAAAAAAAAAATTATATAAATGAAACATTATTAAAAATATTTATGAGATTTAAAAGTTAATGGGGAGGGAGAAGGGACGGCACCCTTTCCGCTACCCACAGGGCTGCGGACTGCACAGCAGTCCCCATACGGCAGCCTTGGGGTGTTTAAAATTTGTTTTTTTTAAAATTAATTTAATTTAATTTTTATTTACTTTACTTTGTATATATATGCAGTTTTATAATATTATATTTATTTATGTTTCAATATTTATATAATTTAAAAGTTAGAATATAAATTAATGGAATATTTTTGTAATTAGATGTTTTATATTGTAGGAAAGAAATAATGGGGTTTTTATGTATAAATATTTCTAAATGTTAATTTGTTCAAAAATGTTAGTGTAATATAAGTATAGATATATTGTAAATATATATCTCAGTGTTAATTTGATCAAACAATTGTGTATTATAAATATATATATATGTATTTACATATTTGTGTTTATATATATACTATTATATATACGTGTGTATATGTTTATAGGCATATATATATACATAGATGTTCATATATATAAATTTACATAATTATAAGGATATATTGAAATCTTTTCTTTGTGGGTGAAAGTAGTGGTTTAAATGGTTTATTAAATTAAAATCAGTATATTATTGGTTACTTGGTTTTTTTATAATAGGCCTGTGTGATATTCATTTATTGTTGGTTTAGAAAATTCATCGTTTAGGTTATGATGTGATAAACCTAGCTTATCATCCATTACCATTACTTGATATACTTATACCAATTAGACTATTTATGAATTCATATTTATTCACTGCAATTATTAATATTGGAACAATAACGGATGGACTATAGTTTTAGATAGCTTTAAGATTCAACTTTATTAATTGCATATATTATGTAGTTCAATTTATTAGCTATACATGGGTTCTAAAGATGATTGATTTGATATGTTTAAGGGAATGTTAGTGAATAAGAGCTAAGAAATAGTAAGGGATAACATAGTTCAAGTGTAGATTACTGTCTTGATTATAATTGTAAATGGTACTATCATATAATTCAAATGTTGATATTATATTGTTGAATTCTCATTTTGAATGACTCTTGAAATGTTTTCATACAGTAATAATCAATTTGTATATTATATATTGATACCGTTGAATGTTTAAGTTTTGAGTATTAGTTTATTGAGTAGTATTTGACTAGTGATAAGGATTTGATATCTATTGTAAGTGCCTATACTAATTGTTTGTTTGTTAACCAAGAATGATGCGAAATCACTATTTTCTTTCACGGTGGATAGCTATAATAAATATAAGTATATGTTTTATCGTGAGCTATCTAGCTAAAAGGGAATGTTGTTATGCCTTGTAACCTTTCTTGTGCAAGTATGAATAAATATTTGAGTAGGCTATTTTTATCTTATTTTTGCAAGAATATGCTTATCTAGTTCAGCAGTCTTCGGCTTCACCTAAGTGGGTGGCAGCCGCCTAAGAAACTGTCTGGGGTGATGGATCCTAGAAAGGGTTGCATACCCACTCCTCTAGTATGTAATGTTGTATGGGTCACATAATGCTTATGAATAGAGGTTTGAGTTTAGCGTGTATTTGTGGTATTGTGTTACTTTTGTGTTGGGGTAGATTCCTCCTTGAAAGTCTTATGAGTGAACCCTTGGTTGGTCAGTCAATGAGTTGGAGCAGCTCAAGTTGTCGAACTACAGTGCCTCTGCGAATTATATACGTAGGCAAGGCCATCAAGTGATGAGCCCCCGAGGCATTAGGTCGGGCCCCTAGGACTGTTCTTCTGAGTCTTGTTTGAGACTTGTCGTTTATTTCCGATAACGTAAAACTACCATTGATTTATATAGTTTCTCTTAGTGATCATGTGCTAACTATCTTTGACCTGATGTGTGTGCCAAGTCATGTAGACCTTGCAGGTATAGGCATTGGGAGCAAGGACTTGTCGATAAAATAGAATGTAAGAGGTATGTTAAGCTGACCTAAGTAAGTAGACTCTATTGCCAAAGTTAGTAAATCACTTCTATCTTTTCTTGTAGCTTGTGTGATCATTGAATATAGCTATAAGTAGTGAATTGTGCTGTTGTTATCTTTGTTTTCGTTGTTAGTTGATTGTGAAGTAACCTCGCGTGCCCCAGAGAACTAAGTGTAATAGTGTAATGTAATGTGTTATGTGATTATGGTTAATGTTCTTGCATGTTCAACTGTGTTATTTAAAAAAAAATTTGTTTGCAATGTTTGTTCTCTGGGGTTTGCACGGCGGGCGTTACAATTTATTCCTATGTCTAAATGTAGGTAACCAAACAGTTAACTGGAAAGACTACTTCAGTTAACTAATTCTAAACTAAACTAGAACTCCATATGTACATACGTATCTCCAAAATAAACATGCACGATTGGTGGGACAACGAGTTAAGATGGAAAGAGGCATCAAATTAACTATCGTGTCCAATGTCTATTTGGAAAAGGTGGGACATCCTGACTTAGTAGTTCACAAGTTGTGATCACGAGCAATCAACTCCCCCAATAAGTTGTTAACTACCTCACCATCCGGAGCACTGATACTCCTTTGAAGTACTCGATGTCTTAGCAACATCTCTTCACCGTTTGTGATCTGATTGTGCAATTCTCTTCCACTTTTGGCCGCTTCGTCAAATTATGTTGACATGGCTGTTAGTTGACTCAACTTACAGTTAACTGAATCACCGCTGAAAATACTACGGATGAGTTTCTGAAACTCCAACTGCATGTCAGCGAGCTCGATGTATTCACCATTCTCACATTGATACTGGCAAGCAACTTGCGACACAAAAGTTCTTACGAATTGGAGTGCACTTGCCACCTTTTCTCTCTCGCTCAACTCTGTAGAAATTGTTTCATGTGTTTTTACCTTGAAGATTTGTTGTTCTCTCCAAGTAAAAAGCATTTCCTTATGCTCTTTTGTAGTGACCGAGTCATATGCCGTCCTCAAGTGAGAGACCATGATCTCATTCCGTGGCTTGTCAACCGCTATGTCCTACTCTGACTCATGAATCTCCGTGCAAAGGTCGTGGGCATTGTACCTCAACTGGTATAACTCTAAAAGTATGAAATGGCCCTTTGTCACGAACTCTTCTTCCCAATCTTTATGGCATTTCCCATAAACCACCAACTGACTTAACTAATTATGTTCTTTTGGTAACTCTAGCATCTGCGGGAGCAAGGCGATGACATTTTCAGTGCTGTGAAGGAGGTTTAGACTATTTTAAGCAAATGCCTTAATGAAGCAAAAAATTTTGGTTAGGGTACAACATTAGGCTCCATCTAGTGACCATGTTGGATACATATGGCATAGGAGAACCAAGATTCACTATATTTTTGTAGACTTGTGACTTATCAATTGGGCATTTGGAGTTAAGACTTTTCCATAATCACCTAATACATTTGGAGTTTTCCTAATCACCTAAAACAAGACTACCTAAGAAATCACCTAAAACACGACAAAACTTCATTGAATGAGGAAACACATTACGACATAACAAAAAAGCATAAATAAAAATTACTTGAAGAAAATTCACTGCCCCGAAGAGATGAAGTGTGTTGGATATTGTCTGTTGCAAAGTAGCGAGGAGAGCCTTCCATCGATGCAATTTCTGCCTAAAAGGCTTTACTTCTCTTTTGATGGGCATTGTAGGAGGCAATCCTTCTGGAATGAAGATTCTCAGGTATTCATATATCCAAGCAAAGGTACTCTAGCAAAAGTCAGAATATGATGCAAATGAGAAAGCTGATACCCCCAAAGCATTAGTTTTGTTGTCGTCCATCCTTGAGATGTTGGTTTCTTCAAACCAGTTGATTGAGTTCCAAACTCGATTTCTATAATGTCGTAGGTGATCTTTTCTGACCTGAAAATATCCTTTGACGAGCTCGTTGATCAGCTCTAGATCACCTTTAACACATAGGAGTTTGATTCCCATGTCTTTGACATCTTTGAGGCCTAACAAAAGCACCTCTTTTTTAGCTTCAATGAATTCCAATTGCAAGCAATTTGCAATTGGGTACGACTGTCTTTTAGGGGAGATGATCAATTCCCTTGCTTTTGAACTTGTATTTAAACAACCTCCATTGAACTGTATTGTCCATGAATTTGTATCCTCTTCCAATCTCTTTTCAAAACAAGCAATGTTGTGGTCTTTAGTTTCTATCTTTGATAGAGTCACACAATTACCAGGGCCCGTTTCAAGCTTAGGTTCTACCGGAACAAATGACTTGAGCACAACTTGCTTCTTTACAACATTGAGAATATGATCTAGTTCTTCTGGATGGTCCTAAAGATATTCCAGTTGAGATATTTCTACCTTGGTTTTCATCATGGAAGCTACGATGTCAAAATTTGTTGAAGACGTCTCTTGAGCAACTAACATAGTGTTCTCACGTGAAGGTTTGGTTTTAGAAGTGAAAGGCTCTTCTTTACCCTTCTCATTTGATTTCCGCCTTTCTTCTTCTTCTTTCCATGCTTTGAAATGTTGAGAGCATGTGTGAACACAAGCGTTGAAACATTTTCATGATTCACCACAGGAGCATACTAACAGTATTCTTCTTCTTCTTCTTGATTTACGAGTTCTTTATCAAAGTATCCTGCAATGAAGTCACCATCGAAGTTGTCCATTCATGGTAAAACAACCTTCGAACTTGGTGTTGGTACAAAACTAGAATTGGGAGCAACTTCAGTGTATCCCATGATTTGGATCATTCTCAGATTCTCTAGACATGTGGATCCAATATGTGCATCAGTGTCGTGGAAAGGACAGAATATTGCATTGTGTGCAGCTTCAATCATTGGTCTTGATGGACATGTTGTCAACCGTGGCTGAAGATTGTCTCTCTTTGGCTGGTACGGTTGATGAACTAGAGATCTGATAGAATCTATTTTCATCAACCGAAAGTGATCATATCATCCTCCAACCTAATGGCGTGTTCTTGCGCGCTCTTCAACTTTGCTTCTTTTGTCGTCTTGAGGAAGAAGGCTATCTCTCATGGAAGAGCATTTATGAAACAACTCGTTAGAATCTTCGATGATGGATCAAATGTAGAAGAAAGTCTTGTAACAAGATGATTCAATCTTGCTACAAAATCCCTCATGTGTTTGTTGTGCTCCATTTTTGAATTTGTAAGTTGGGCAAACAACAGGTGACTGTCTTTAGCGGACTTGAATCTCGCCAAAACTTTCTCGCCCATAGTTTCCTAACTTGTGATACTGCCTAGCGCCAAGTGATTGAACTAGTTGGCAGCATTTCCCGAAAGAGTCTCGACAAAGAGATGCATCACGATGTCTTCATATGCTATGTGCAAGACAACACAAGCTGCTGTGAACGCAAAGAAATATTCCTCGAAGTGTTGAGTTCCATCGTCGTGAAATCGGGGAAAGCACTTCCTTGACCCTTTAGGTAATTCATGATTTACCTGAAAAAGCCAAAGGTCCAATGTTATTACCCCAAGGTAATAGGGGTGGACGTCGCTAATTTCTATCAGCATTGCCAACATTATCGTTGTTACCATCCATTGCTTCTGTGTGGATCCTGCAATAGGATGCCAGAGTGTCATTCCCATGAAATAAGAGTGTTTAGCTTTTCTTGAAGTTTTCTTGCCTTGTGGCCCATAGTGGTCTCCAAAAAATTGTTGGTGTTACAATTCGCACCTTTGAAGTCCGTATTGCCAATGGCAACTATGCACAAGGCATAATGACTACTCTTCAAATTAGGAGGGGAAGTTCCCTCTTTTACTGCTATGTGTGAAAAAATAAATGATCTAAATCCTATCTTTTTGACTCAACTGGAAGAGGCACAACGTTAAGAAAACCAATACATTGCAGTTAAGGATTTTCTCTGGTTTTGCAAATCTTAACTACAACTAACTAAATGCTTTAAGTATCCTATTTCCTCAAGAGAAATAGAGCATGAGGACTTAGGAGCAGGGAATTGGTATACAACAATCTTCACTTCTAAATTCCCAAGGAGTAGATGGCTCCTATCCGAGGTGTAGATATGAAACAAAGAGTATTAATCACAACAACACAAAATAAACCTTCTAAATTCCCAAGGAGGAGATGACTCCTATCCGAGGTGTAGATATGAAACAAAGCTTATTAATCACAACAACCCACAATAAACCTTACTCCTAATTTCCCAAGGAGGAGACAACTCCTATCCGAGGTGTAGATATGAAACAAAGCTTATTAATCACAACATGAAATAATAATTGGGACAACAAATCGTACGAAGGACCTATCAATACAATTAACGATCAAACCAGCAATTATATTTAACTAAGGTGAACAAGTACAAAATAATAACATTCAGGCAAGGCGACTCAACAACTTATTATCACAATAAAAGTTCGTGAACAGATACTGAATAGCAATACTTCAGGCAAGGTGGCTCAACATGTATGCTATCACGCGCAAAAGCTAAAGATACAATGAGAAAGAATGCTCTTATTTATAGACATCAAAGGTGTAGGGAACCTTAAAATCACCTTGAGTTCACAAACAGTCTTGCAAGCATGCAAGAGTTTATTGCTAAACCTAAATAAATTAAACTATGCAGTCAACTGGAAAACTACCATCAATTAACCAAAACTAAACTAAACTAAATGGACATGCGCAACATGCAAGTCCTTATTAAAATAAAAGCTAACTGATAACTAACATCAGTTAACTGGATCCTAACTGAAAGTCCGACCTCCTCCAAAGATATCTCCGAGGATGAGATAAACATGCATAAAATCAACAAATATTTTTCAAGAGTGATGTTGAGTTAACTGTTGCTTATGACTCTATCCTCAAGAATAACTGCAGGATCCAACTGTCTAACTACTCTAAGCCATCATGGGCTATCATCTCATCCATTAACCCATTGATTGTCTCATCCTCTGGCACTTTGATGTGATCCATGATGATAGATTGCCTGCTCAACTCCTCTCCATCTTTGATCATCCTCTGGCATTCTCTGACCTCTTCAGTTGCCTCTGTGCCATATCTTGTCACAATCCTAAATGACAATGGAAAAATTATCTGAGCAGGGTGGAATGGCAAAGCATTTCTCAACGTCTCTCGACTTGAGGCTGCAAATAACTTGCCCATCTGCTGATTGGATTTGTCTTGTGGATGAGTCGTAATGCTTTATGCATGTAATGATGAACTCAAGATCAGCCATTGTGATGGGAATAGATGTTGCTGCCAGCAATCTAGAACGCTCAAGATTTTTGACTGTTGTGTTGCTAATACGTTCCAATGTGCTCAATTTGACGACTGGATATACGAGACCCAAGTCTGTATCAAAGGTTTTCAAAAAGTCATGCACTAAGACCGATTTGGCCTTGTATTCTATTGAGTTGAATTGCATTTTGAAAATCTGGATTTTTTACTGTAAAGTCAGATATGTTAGGACAACTTTCAGAAAAAAGCTGAAAAAAGGCTCTGGATGAGGCTAAAATTACGCAGTTGTGGGAAAAATTTTCAGATTTTTTCTAAAACGTGGGTTTTGTAGAGAATTAAATTCTAAGGCAACCCAGATTGTCAGAAACTCGAAAAAATGAGTTTTAGCAAGGCATGCAAAGACTTTTCAGTTGAGAACTGTAGGGGTTTTAGAGTTTCCAAGGGCAATTTTTCCCGAGAAAAACTAGCACATGGGTTTTGTAGGCGTTGATGAGCTGAACAGACCTAGATGATTTGATTTTGGAAACTTTGAGTTTTTGGCCCACATGCAAAGGAATCTTTGGGAAAAAACACAGTGCTTAAGAAATAGAAGCAATAGGGCAATTTTCTTGAAAAAATCTAAGACAGGTTTTGCTGCTAACGGTGAAATATGTGAACCTAGATGATCAGATTTTGAAAATTTTGCAGTTTATTTTGACATGCGAGAGAAAACCTAAGACAAGGATAGAAGAATTTTAAAGATAGTAAATAAAAGTTATCATTCTGCCTCTGAAAACCATGCCTATGCTTGAATTCGATTTGATGAAGTCTGCACGCACTTGAAAAATTAAGTTTGAAAATTATATCTTTTGAACAATTTGGACTTGGCACTGCGAAGAACAATGAAAAATATTGTCTGTAGCGCCTTCAAATCTTTCCTTGCTCGAGAAAACATGTTTTCTCTAAATTGTGATGTGAATAATAGGCGCCCAAATAACTTAAATAAATAAATTCATGAATCAAGGCATCATAGTATGCATGCAATTCCTAAATTTAGGCACCACCTTCTGATTGGACCTCAAATTTAGTTAACTAACTAAGAAGTTAACCCTATATTGGGTGCCACCTACACGCACTTCTATTAACTTTACATGTAAAAAAAAATTCGCCCTTTGCAAGCAAAAATTAAGTCCAGATTAAGTCGACTTAGAAGTTAAACTGGAGATTAAATATTATTTTGAGTTCTCAACCTCCATCTTTATAGGGCGTCACTTTGCACTTGAGTTCAAAATTCAGAGTTTGACTTCTAGGCGTCACCTTTACAGACTTAGAAATTTTCTTGAAATTTTCATTTGCAAACATCACCGGAGCCCATGTTCAATCACTAATTTTGATTGACTAATGTATCCAGAAGACTGGCTGACAATTTCATTGAAGAGCGGGACCAAAACTGACAGGAAACTCCTTCAGGTTGCAAACTCTAAATCTGACATCTAAGGCTTCAAAATTCAGGGCACCCTTGGCTTCCAAGGGCGTTTACACTTCAGACAGCCAACTTTTTATGCATTTTCATCATTTTGAAGGTGATTTTAACCTTACTTCATCTTGCGTCCTCTAGCGTTCGGGAAAACTTCAGAACTGATTGACAGGCTCACTACGGAGTTGCCTCCATTCTGATCAAGAGCTCTTAGAGAGCACTTTTCCTAAAAAAACCATCTATTAGCTAAAAATCATGGGCGCACCTAGCCTCCAGGGGCGCTTTTGTTGCCAGAGCCATTTTTCAAACTAGTTGAATCCACACTTAATCCTCGGCTGGTTGCTAAGAAGTCCCCTGACCCAAGTGGGGTATGCAACAAAAAAGCTAGAAGCATCACGAACAAGATGAGTATCTGAGATGACCCAAAAGATTGCATTTGAGGGTCCAAAAACTTGGGCGCCCCTGGCATCCAGGGATGCTTTGGCTATTTTCTGACATTTTTGACCATGATTAAACCTCATGTTTGACTCCTGATTCTGACAGTTCAGCAACTCAAATTAACTTGCTGACGAATTCACTGTGAAGCCTGTTCAAGCCTAAGACAAACATCATGGGTATCATTTTGTCAGAAACCTTCATTTGGTACCTCAAAAATATGAGCGCCCTTGGTCTCGTGGGCGCTTTTTGCTCCAGTGTTAATCAAAAATTCATCTCCCTCATTTTTCGTTCAATCTTAAGTTTTAGGCAAGGTTGTAGGATACGACACCCTCTGCTAGCTGATATGTGTACCCCTGTATCTGAAACTAGTACGGATACAATACGACATATATACGGCTGGGATATAGTGTCAAAAAGTGCCCAAAACAAACGCTATTTTCAGCCATGTAATAATCCAAGCCTATCTGATTGGAAATTTCGGGCAATAACATAGGAATTCCACAGGAAATTGTAACTTAACAACAACAATAAAATTATGTTCAAAACCACTGAATGACTAGTACAGTCTGAGTTGGAGATCACTTAGAATTTGAGTCACAACAAATATAATCATAGATGGATGGCGATTACAAGCAATTAAATTGTTTATTCAATTTGACCTGATCAAAGTTCATAATACAACATAGGCACACCTAGTTCACGGTTTACAAGATTGAATTGCCTGTGATAGTCAACCACGGTATATGACTCGCGCCTCCTTCCTAACGGATTGCTAGTTGTAGACGGCCTATGAGGTGATGTCAAGCTCTGCTAGATTGATGATGTCACTTAGAAAACTTAAATGTCGGCGGTCTGGATATCGCGTTTCCTCTGTGGTGGCATATGTGTTCGCGTCTCCTTAAGTTCATGACTTTCTTGTAATTCTCGACCAATACAGAAGGAGTTTTCAATGATCCAAGATGACGCTTCTGGGGTGATGAGGTTGTTTGTAGAGTAATTGAGGAGGATGACAAACTGATGAGGTAAAGCGGAATGATTGTCGGCCAGAGCCAGAGGCTTGGCCAAATCGATACTCTTATCCACTATCCCTGGTGCCTGGCGATGTCACCCGATTATTGTTCAATCCAAAGTCCAATCTTTGAGTGTCTTGATTCTGAAAGCCACAAGCAAGCTTGAATGAGTGAATGATAGACGAAAGAGTGAAGACATGAATTTTCCCAAGGCTGAAGCTACGCACCAACCTGGGTTCCAGCACGTGAGAGACTGTGTCCTCACCAATAGTCTGGAAAGAGATCAATCTCTAAAACTCGTGATGCCAAAACTACACAGAGGACACAAATTTAAACTAATCGCCTAAGCCCAACACCAAGGGTGTCGGCCACAAGGAACAAATATAAAAATTAAATTTCAAATTAACTTCTGGCGCCTCAAATGAGATCGGCCCAGCCACAATTAAGGAATCCTTTTATTTATTAGTTTAGTGTTTAAAAACACTATATACCAATGTCAGCCCAGAACTTATTTAAAATGAGGGACATTACAGTCCCTTCCCTCAAATTGTTGTTGGTCCTCCAACAACCTCAAATTCGGGTGCTCGAAGATCTCCACTCCATCCCAGGTGGCGTCTTCAATCGGAAGATTCTTCCACTTCACCAGGTACTGAGGAATAATCTTGTTCCGTAGGCGTTTCTCCCTCACATCCAACACTGTCTCAAGTTTGAGAATGAGTTTTCCCTCGTCATCAAGAGGTGGCAATTCCACTGATGGTGTGATTTGTTGTCCTAACGCTTTCTTCAAGCAAGACACATGAAAAATATTATGAATTTTGCTCCCTGGGGGTAACTCCAACTCATACGCAACCTCTCCTATCTTCCTTGTGATCTTGAATGGTCCATAAAACCTTGGTTTCAGCTTCTCGGCTTTGTTCCCCTTGAGGGTTTATTGCCCGTAGGGCTGCAACCTTAAATACATCATGTCATTGACCTCGAAAACTCTCTCAGTTCGCCTCTGATCTGCATACAAATTCTACTAGTTTTGGGCACACTGCAAATTCTCTCTTAATGAGTTCATGATATCCACGTTTTGCTGCACCATGTCCCTTGCACTTGGCACCCGACTATCTGCTAGAATGAGATCCATGAAGGAAGTAGCTTCGTAGCCATAGCGAGCTTTGAAGGGGGTCATCCTAATTGACATGTGGTGTGTGGTTTTGTAACAAAATTCTCCGAGATGCAGCCACTTTACCCAAACTGATTGCTGCCCTGTCACATAATTCCTCAAGTACCCCTCGATTCATTTGTTCACTATCTCAGTTTGTCCATTTGTTTGGGGGTGGTAGCTAGTGCTAGGTGTTAACTCCCTATGCGCTAAGCGAAAGAGCTCTTTCCAAAACAGACTGATAAATCTACTATCTCAATCACTCACAATGTTCTGAGGCAAACCATGGAGCCTAAACACCTCTTTAAAGAACAAATCGGCAACTTGAGGAGCCTTAAATTCTGAAGCAATGGCATAGAAATGGGCATACTTAGTGAGTGTATCCACCACAACATAAATACAATCTTTACTTTGTACCTTAGGAAGCCTTGTGATGAAATCCATCGAAATGCTCTCCCATTTCTAATTTGGGATAGGCAAGGGCTGCAACAATCCCGCTGGTAATGTATTTTCAGTTTTGTTTTGTTGGCACACTAAACATTCCCTCACATGCTGCAATATATCCCTCTTCAATCCTTTCCATGCAAAACGCTCTCATAGCACAAAGGTAAGGCTTCCTAGAGAGAGCATCAGCTACCACGTTGTTCTTACCTTTCACATATTCAATATCAAAATCATAGGCTTGAAGTTTACTTACCCATTTCTGCTGTCTATCATTCAAATCTCGCTGATTTAGAAAGTACTTTAGGCTGTTATGATCTGTCTTTACCACAAATTTCCCGCAAACCAAGTACTGTCTGAATTTGGTAAGGGTGTGCATAATAGCCAACATCTCCTTGTCATAAATGGAAAAAACCTTTTCTAGTTTGGTGAGCTTTTAGCTCTCATATGCAATAGGGTGCTTATTTTGCATTAACACAGCTCTAATGCCTTCACCTGAAGCATCACACTCAAGTACAAAAGGAGATGAGAAATTTGGAATGGCCAGAACGGGGCACTAACTCATTACCTCTTTGAGTTTATCGAAGGCCTGCTGTGCTGTGGGGTTCCATGAGAATGCTCCCTTCTTTGTCAAATTGGTCAATGGTGCCACAAGCTATGAGAACCCCTTCACAAATCTCCTGTAGCAACGGCATAGACCAACAAATCCCCTCAACTATGTCAGATTCTTGGGGGTAGCCCACTCCTGTATTGTCTTGATCTTCTCTTCATCCACACTTACCCCTTGAGCACTGATTTTATGGCCCAAGTATAGAATCTCGGTCATTCCAAATTCGCATTTTGACATCTTCGCATAGAATGAGTTTCTCTCAAGGATGTCAAGCACTTCCTCTATATGCTTTAAATGTTCTTCCCAGGTCTTACTGTAAATCAAGATATCGTCAAATAAAACCAATACAAATTTCCGTAACTGAAGAATAAATACTTCATTCATGCAACATTGGAACGTGGTGGGCGCATTGGTTAAACCAAATGGCATTACTAAGAATTCATAATGCCCGTAGTGACATCTGAAAGCTGTCTTCTGAACATCCTCATCTCTAACTTGTTGTACCCAAAACCAAAATTTTTGCTTCACTAAGGCATTTTGCTTAATTGAGTCTTAATCTTGTTAAAGTGTTGTCAGAAGGTCATTTTTGGGGTTTTTAAATATGGAGTTGGTGTCAGTGTAATGTCAATCTGTTACTGAAGTAATTCAAGGAAAATGAAAATCTGAACGAAAAACATCAAAATTTTCTCTCTGGAGAAGGGAGCACATTCTCAAATGGGCGCCCTATCTTTTAGGGGTCCAGATCCTGTTTTTAGGGTTTGTCACTTCCAGCAGACATTTGTCCTGCATCACGTCAGCTTCGCAGTGAGCTATCAAGCTTGTCAAACAGACCTGTTTCAAACAAGTTATGGAAGATATAGCGCAAAACAAGGCGAAAGCGAGAATTGGCTAACACTGGAGAAAAGCGCAGCTTTTGGAAAAGGCGCCCATCTTTTTGAGGTACCAAATGTAGGTTTTTTACTAAATGCCATCCAAGATGTTTATCTCGCATTTGTTCGAGCTTCGCGACGCATCCGTCAGTGGGTGAATCTGAGTTGCTGAAGTGCCTGAACCTGAGGTCAAACGTAGGGTCAAATCTTGGTCAAAATATCAGGGAAATAGAAAAAGAGCACTTTTTGAGAAAGGTGCCTAAGCTTTTCAAGCCTTTAATGCCTTCTTTTTGATCTCAGATATTCAATTTGTCCGTGTTACGTTCAACTTTCTGTTGCTTGTCTTCGCCAGATCAGAAGATGACTCAGCAGCTTGCAGTCGGGTTTTTAATGTTATTTTCGTCAGTTCCAGAAATGGTTTAAGTTTGGAAGAAAAAGAGCATCTTTTGAAAAAGACGCCCTTGATTTTCACCCTCAGATGATGTTTTCTGGGAAAGTGTGCCTTTGCAGCTGTCTTGCAAAATGAGGTCAGCTCCGCAGTGAACCTGAGATTCAATCCTGAAAGTTGGTAAATCAGAAGTTATGGAGGATTTATTTTTCCCTTCGTTCGAGATGCAGAAGTCAAAATTTGACTAAGTCTGGAAAAAAAAGCGCAGCTTTTCAAAAAGGCGCTTGGATTTTTGAGCCTTCAGATGTCAGTTTTATGGTTTCCAGTCTCAAGATATCTTTTGATCAGTTTTTGCTCAGCTTTGCAATGCACCTGTCAGCCAGCCAATCGGAGAAGTTAGTCAACCAGTGTCAGAGGATGAACAGAGGTCCCGGCAGAGGTTTTAGCCTAAAATTTCATGAAATTTGGCTAAGTCTGGAATTCGCCTTAAGAGGTCAAAGTTGGATTTTCGAAAGAGAGTTGAATGGATGCCTTAACTGGAGTTCTGACTGCAGTTAGACTAAACGTTTTCTGGGTTGTCATCTTCAGTTCATATATTGGCATGTTGAGTGATCTTTTAGTTCGCATGTCGAGTTAACTAGTTTGCATGTTCAGTTAACTATCTTGCATGTTGAGTTAACTTGATTGCATGTTCACTTAACTTGATTGCATGTTCACTTAACTGAAGATTATTAGTGAATGTCAACTGGAGTCCACATGCATGGCGAATTTGGTTGCAATTGTGAAGTTTCTGTGAAGATGGCACTTCATTGAGTGTCAACTGAAGTTCAAGAAGGGACGCCATATTTTGATGAAGCATAGATTAGTGAAGTATGGCGCATGAAGATGTTAACTTCAGTTATCAAAAGGGTCGCCATATTTAGATATTTAGAATGATGAAGCATAGTTTTGTGAAGCTACGCCCTTTTACAAAGAATGATAACTTAAGTTCCAAAAGGTTCGTTATTTTTAGAATTGAAGCATAAGAGTGAAGATGACGAATCTTCATTGTCAACTGAAGTTCTGAAAGGGAAGCTTTAATTTAAGAATTTAGTGAAGCATGAAGATGGCGAATTCAACAAGGATTGTCAACTGAAGTAAAATCGCATGTTGCTTTAAATAATTTGTCAACTGAAGATTGAAAGGGAAAACCCTAAAGCATGGTGCTTTATTTAGCATATTTTAGTTTCAGTTAACTAAAATGAGGTCCAATTAGAAGCCAACCGCCATTTTTCAAGCTTTAGTGCTTTATGCGAATTTCAATGATGAAAGCTTATTTATTTCAGCCTTGGCGTCCATTATTTCTTCATTTCAAACTTCGAAGTCTACATTCTTCTTGAGCGAGCAGCAAGCTAAAGGTGCTACAGGTGTCAGAATTCAGCGTTCTTCATAGCAACGAGTTCAGATTGTTTAGAGGAAGGAGATTCCAGACTTTATTTTCACTTTGCATGCAGGTTTCATCAAGTTCCAAAGAAGAGGTTGGCGGATTTTTCAGAAGCAAACAAGCAAAACTTTCTATCTTCTGTCTTATTTCTTCTATTTCTCACCTTAGGTACTTTCTTCGCATGTCAAAGAAAACGGAAAAATATTCAGAATCTGACCATCTGGGTTCGCATATTTCAACATCAGCAGCAAAACCCATGTCTTAGATTTTTTCGAGAAAATTGCCCCGCAGCCTTCATTCTGAAGCTCTGTGCTTTTTTCCGAAGATTTCTTTGCATGTGGGATAAAATCACATCTTTTTGAAAATCAAATCATCTGGGTTTGTTCAGAATTATGTTGTGCATAAAACCCATGTTCTAGATTTTCTTATGAAAAATTGCCCCGGGAAGCTCTTGAACCCCTGCTTTTCTCGACTAAAAAGTCTCTGCATGCCTAGCTAAAACTCACTTTTTCAAATTTTTATTGATCTAGGTTTGCTTAGAATTTGATTCTGCACAAAACCCACGTTTCAGAAAAATTCCGAAAAACTTTCCCGCAGTGAGCTATTTTTAGTCTTGTCCAGAACTTTTTCAGCCTCTTCAGAAAGTTGTCAGAATATAGTCATGTTCACAGTCAACGGGCAAGTTTTTCAGAAGGCAGTTCAACTACTTGAATTCAAGGCCAAATCGGTCTTAATTTAGGTTTTCATCAGAGCAGCTGACAATGAAGCGTTAAGTTGCAAAAGAAACAGAGATCACTTCATTTACGGAGCCGCCAAAGTCACTCAAATCCCGTACCATTATCTTCGTGAAGATGGTACCTACGCTGATCTCGAGGCTGTGCAAACTAAGTTACAGAAGCATGTTCGCGATATCTTGATGGAGATTTTGGATCACATTTCAGTGATTTCAGCTAGTTTCAAGAAAGCGGCTGAAGATGTCAGAGAATGCATGCATACAATCAAGGAGAGTGACAGAGAATTGAAGAGACAGATTATTGTTTTGGCACGTCAAAGTGCAAGACAGAGTGATTGATGAATTCTTGTTCAAGTGTTAGACCGAGATTTTGGAGTGATTCAGTTGGAACCTGCAGTTAATTTCGAGGGTTGAGTTGCTGAGCAGCAAGCGACTTTCACGCCTTGAGCTGGCTGACTTAATGCACATCTTATCCTTGGAATTATCATCAGGAGTTAGGGTTAGGGTTTCAGTTAACGTTAAGGTAGTGTCCAGTTAACTTTGCTTTAAATAAGGATGTGCATGCTTGCACATTGTCCATTTAGGTTAAATGTATCGGTTAACTGATGGTAGCTTTCCGGTTAACGTATAGTTTACTTCATTAGGGTTTAATAATCTTGCATGCATTGCAAGACAGAGTTAACACAAGGTGATTTTAGGGTTCCCTACACCTTGATGTATATAAATAAGAGCTTTTGCTCATTTGTAAATAACTTTTGCTTGAGAGAGAAATATATGCTGCGCCTACCTTGCCCTCAATATTGCTCTTTTGGTATTTGTTCATGTGTCTTCGCTATTACGATTAATTGTTATGCCACATAGGGTTCCATGCAATTGTAATGGTGAATTCTTTTTGTCTTGTGCAACTTTACCATTATGATCAAGTGTTATGCCACATAGGGTTTCATGAGATTGTGATGATAAATCTGTTTTGTGAGTCTTTACTATTTTGATCAAGTGTTATGCCACATAGGGTTTCATAAGATTGTCATGGTAAATTCTTCCCATAGTTTAGATAAATCTGTTTTGTGAATCTTTTATCATTATGATCAAGTGTTATGCCACATAGGGTTTCATGAGATTGTGATGATAACTGTTTTGTGAGTCTTTACTATTTTGATCAAGTGTTATGCCACATAGGGTTTCATAAGATTGTCATGGTAAATTTAAATCTGTTTTGTGCCCAATAAACTTGTCTAGATTGAGTGATAGATGCACCACCTTGCCTTCAAGTAGAGAATCTAAACTCGTTTAATCGAATAACCTCCATTTCCTCATGCTCTGCTTTCTTGAGGAAACTGGATAGATTTAAAGTAGTTAGCTTAGTTGTAGTTAATGATCTGCGAAACCAGAAAATCCTTAGCTGCAACGTTCTTGGTTTTCTTAACCTTGTGCCTCTTCCAGCTAAGAACAAAAAGATAGGACTCAGATTACTTTTCTTTTCACGCATTCCAGCACAACGAGGGAGCTTCCCCTCCTAATTTGAAGAGCACTCATTGTGTAGTGTGCATAGCTGTCCGTACAAACCTGCACTCCAGAGGTGTTAGTTTTTACGCCAACATAACTCTAATCTAATGGTACCCTCAAAGCAGATCAATCTTGGAAAAGTATACTGCTCTGTGTAGCTTATCTATCAATTCATCGATCCTGGGGATGGGATAGCGGTTCTTGATTGTCTTCTTGTTGAGGGCTCTATAGTTGATACACATCCTGAGTGTTCCATCCCTTTTCTTGACCAACACAACCGATGAAGCAAAAGGACTTGAGCTTGGGCATATGAACCCCATATCTAGTAACTTTTTAATGGCCTTCTCAATTTCCTCTTTGTATATCCGTGGATGACGATAAGGGGTGGTGATTACTACTTTGGCTCCTTCCTCTAATTCTATCACATGTTGAAACCCTCTATCTGGTGGCAATCCTGCTGGTATCTCACCGAACACCTTGCATTTCTTATCCAAGATAGCCTAAATATCGCTTGGGAATGCTCTTTCTTCCTTAGATATGCTTGTATCTATAATCAAGCACTCCGCTGCCCATCCTACTTGATCCCTGCGGAAAGATCGCTCTATTCTTTTAGCTGAAACCATCATAGGCCCATTCCTAGAAAGGCCTTTGAGCACAAACTCCTTGCCTTCATGTTTGAACTTCAACTCCATGGTTTGATAGTTAGTGGTATATTCCCCTAGCGAGTGAAGCCATTGCACTCCACGGACCATGTCAGTATCGCCGACATCAACAACATAGAAATCTTCCTTCATCTTATGTCCACCTAATATCAGCTCCATTTTTTGAATTTGTTCTGTACAAGGAAGGATATTTCCTCCAGCTACCACAACATCAAATCCTTTGAACTCTTCTGTTGCTAATCTTAATTTGGCCACTGTTCTCCTATTGATGAAGTTATGCATAGCTCCACTATCAATTAGTATAGTTATTCTCTGCCCTCGAAGAACTCCCCTAACTCATAAGGAATGATATCGAGGTGTTCCTGATAATGTTGCCAAGGTGCTCCCTGTTGGGCTTCCTTCTATTGCTCCTCCCTACTGCTCCTCCAGCGTGTCCTCTTCATTGGATCCATCCTCCGTATCTACTTCATCGTCTGATACCACCTCAATGTAATAAACCTGTCCTCTCCCTTGGCATCTGTGTTGACTATTCCACTTTTCATTGCAATAATAACACAATGTAATGTCCCCTTCCTAGGCAATACAGCTATTTTAGGGGTTAGCCTATTATTCAGATCCTCGTAGGCTGGCAAATGTGTTTAGAGGATCACTTGTGGCAGTTATCCAGCATTTGGGAACATTATTCCAGCAGTTGACTCAGGTTTTGGCCTTGGCAGACGCTTTCAGAGTGGTTTTTGGGTACTTCCTATTTATAGTAAGTCAAGCAGGCAGGAGTTTCTATTTATGGCAGGGCACCTAGTTCAGTTGGTCAGTTTAGTGTTGATCCAGTCTGACAGTCTGGTGAGCGGATAGTGAATATCAAAGCATTTAATGATATGGGCAAAATATTTAAGTTGTGACTTTAAAATATAAAGTCAATTAATTCAATATTAAAATATCAATGGAATAATATAAAGTATTTTATACTTTATATTAAAGGGGTCGATTATTAATGACTTAAATACTCAATAGTCATTTATTAAAAAGGGACGCCATATTTAATTATTTTCCCTAAGTTTGAAGAGGTGAATTTATTAATATTTAAAATGCTCATTAACTTGCTTTTTTGGGTCGACTTAATGAGAGAAGGCTTATATTTCATCTCAAGGCAAATTGAACTTCATTGTGAATTATTCTAATTTGTCATATTATCTCTCTGAAAACATTGG
This sequence comes from Sequoia sempervirens, assembly GCA_007258455.2. Classification (NCBI taxonomy): domain Eukaryota; kingdom Viridiplantae; phylum Streptophyta; class Pinopsida; order Cupressales; family Cupressaceae; genus Sequoia; species Sequoia sempervirens. The sequence goes on from VDFB02300216.1 coordinate 210,029, forward strand.
GATATGTGAAACAAGGGTTTCTGCAGATCATAGGATTTTGAAGAACGTTCCCTCTTCAGAGTCAAACATACTGAGACTATGAGATACCAATTGAAGATTGTCAGTGGGTGACTTCATTCAGAGGTCATATTTGTGATTACAGAGGAAAGAAATAATCAAGGGTTTGAAGAATAATACTGAATCAATAGGGAGGTTGACTTTCAGCTTCATCCATCACATCACAGACCATTTATCTTCAGTCGTACCATCATCATTATTTGCTGTTAGGCCGTACTGTACCAACAATATGGCGTGTGGATTTGTGTAAGAAAACGCCTTGTTTTTCTAGGCGACTTAGCTTCCACCTTGGACGCATATTTATTGTGGGCTTTTGGGTGCTATCTGGCATTGGAGATTCTTGTCTATTACAACCGTTCATTCCCAGCTTGTATTTCATTGCTGCGCATAAATGCAATCAGGTTCTACAATTCGTTTATAGCTGCTTTTTCATGTGCATGCCTGCCTTACTATATTGTGATTTATTATTTGAAGAAATAAAGGTGATTGCAGCTGAGATCTATATTCATTGTTATTTAGATTCAATTCTTGCAATTTTATTGTATTTATTTTCAAAATCGCATTCTTTCAACATATTGCAAAAACCCTCAAAAAAATCAAAAACTACAAAACAAACAAAAAAACGCATTCATAGTCAGAAGATTTGGGTTGAGACACCTGGTCTATTACAGTGGTATCAGAGCACAGTTTTCCTGCCATCCTGTGCTTTTTTAGTCAGATGTGTGCTTTTTCATGAGTAGAGATATTATTTTCTACAGTAAGGGTAGAGGAACAGGCATAATCGAGGATTAGACAGGTCCACCTATTCCTGAAGGTGAGACAGTATCAGGGGTTCTGGGTATTCACAGATCCAGTTCCAATAGCAGTGAGAACAATGTCACTACACTGATGGTAGATCGTGAGATTCCTGCAGAGACACATAGGGATCCAGGGAAAGAGCATGCCGGTGGCGCTATTACTGATGAGGAGTTCAGACGCAGGCATGATAATATGATGGACATGATGTCTCAGTTGATGGGCACGATGAGGCAGTACCCTCAGCCTCAGCAACACTATATTCAGGTAGGACAGACGAGCGGGATTGCAGGCATAGACCAGCCACTGGTGTCAGTACAGCGGCAGTCATCACCTATCTTGCATGAGCGTAGGCCATGACAACCTACATTCATATCTAGAGAGGCACCTTCGACCTCGGAGGCAGAGCAACAGGGTCATCATGATGAGTTTCATCCACACCGTGGCATGTCAGTGGCCGACGTAACTAGATTTTATGGAGAGTATTCGACATTGGCACCTGAGATCAGGCAGTCTTTGACTTTTCATGAGTTTATGGATGTGCATAAACCTAGAGGGGGAGGTAGATTTGACCACAAAGCTCCTCAGAACCAACAGCCACAACCACAGGGGAACAGGAATCTTCAGTATGCAGTCAGCAAGATTATTGTTGATGTGATTTTTGTGACCGCACCAATCAGCAGAACAAAGTTGTCCGAAGCCTACTCCATTCTCTCTTGATCAAAGTATTAAGTGCGCTAAGATTGCGAGATAGATCGCACGTTCAACTCCAAGGTTCCGAAATGCTTTGGAATACCCTCAGTTGGTTGGTTGTGAATTGGTGTTTTCACGAGGGGACTTACACAATTGTTCAAGACACTTACAGTTAACAGAAGATGGATGATTGGAAGGGATTTATATAATGCGGATGATTTAGCAATAAGGTATGTTTTCCGAAAGCTAACCAGAAATGAACTGAAAGTAAATGAGTGTAGGGCCTAAGGAATTTATGTTCTATTCTAAGGCGGGACGTATGGGTCAATCTCAACAGCTTCAACTGAACTCTGCTCCACCTCACGCTGGACAGCTTACACAAAGTTGGTGCAATCTTCAAGGGAATAGCGAGAAATTTTCAAGCTACAATTCGACACCAAGATACCGTCAAGACGACGCATACCAAAATACGAATTGCAACTGAAGTTAAGCTTATAAAATGCTCCAGTTGACCACGCAAGGCAAACTTGCCGTCAGCAAATTGAACCATTGTCGCTGACTAGGGCATGAGGGCATCCAAACCTCGTGACGATGTTCTCTTCAAGGAACTTGATTACAACGTCTGTCGTGCATTGTCTCAAAGCTTGAGCTTCTGTCCACTTGAAGCAGTAATCAATCGTTGTCAAAATATATCTGTGTTGACCTGAGGAAGGCGGATTGATCATTCCAATGAAATCTAGTCCCCACTTTGCAAATGGCCTAACCTCAATTACTAGCTGCAAAGGCATAGCTGGATGTTTTCCTCTATTCGCTGATGTCTGACAAATGTGACAAGCCTTTACGTGCTCATATGTGTCTTTGAAAAGCGTGGGCCAATAATATCCAGCCCTCATTATTTGATGAGTCGTGGCTAGACTACCTCCGTGTCCAGTTCCAAACTTCTCGTGAAAGTGTTCCATTAACTGTTTAGCTTCTTGTTTTCCTACACATCTCAAATAAATTCCTTCATAATTTCTCCTGTAAAGAACTGATCCCTGGAGCATAAATCTCTGACTTTTCATTCTTAAAGCTCTTTGTTGGACTGGATTCAGGTGGCGAGGACATCTGTGATTCAACAAGTAATAAACCGTGTCATCGTACCACTCCCCTGGCGATACCTCCTCCAATACATATGTTTGTCGAACCAATTATGGGCCAACCATTGCAATCGTCTGAGCCAAAGCTTGTCCTCAGACCAATTTCATAGGTTGTATTTCTATGTCATACTCTTGCAAAGTGGCGACCCACTTGCCTCTTCTTTCTCCTAACTCGTTTTGCATCAATAAAGTCTTTACTGTGGCATCAGGAACAATTGCGTGTACCTTGCTTCTCAAGATATAGTGTCTAAATTTCTTGACGGCCTTCACCAAAGCATATGCTTGCTTTTCGATACTGGGATATCTTAACTCTGCCTCCTTTAAAGGCGCACTCATAAAAGCAATCGGGTGTTCATCCTTTTCTTCTATTCTCTGTGTTAAAACTGTTGCGCAGGTATGCTCTAAGGCAAATGAATATAAGTAGAAAGGCTTTGTGTAATCTGGAATGACCAGCACTGGGGCATCTACTATCACTTGTTTGATCTCTTCAAAAGCTTTTCTGGTCTGTGGGGTCCATTCGACCTTTGCATTCTTCTTTAGCATCTCATTTAGGGGCCTTACAATCTCAGCAAACCCAATTATAAATTTCCTCACAAAATTGATCTTACCGAAGAATGACCTTAACTCTTTCTGACTACCAGGCAAGCCAATCCTTGAAATAGCTTCGATACGCTCAGGGTCAATTGAAATACCCTTCTCTGAAATGACGTGACCTAACAATTTCCCTTTGGTGACACCAAATATACATTTCTTAGCATTTAAGGAAACACCAAATCTTCTGCATCTTTGAAATATCCTTCTTAAATCTTCAACATGGTCCTCTCTTCTTTTCGAAAACACTATCAAGTCATCCATGTAGATAATTATGCACTTTCCAACCAGATCTCGAAAGGTGATATTCATAGCTCGCTGGAAAGTGGCTCCTGCGTTGATCAAGCCAAAAGGCATTCTTCTGTATGCAAAGGTTCCCCATTTTGTGGTGAATGTCGTTTTTAGTCTATCTTCTTGCTCTACCATTACTTGGTTATAGCCTGAATATCCGTCCAAGAAGGACATCATCTGTGAACCATTCACAATTTGTAACACTTCATCTAATGATGGCAAAGGATAATTATCTTTTTCAAAAGCCCTATTCAAATTACGGAAATCTACACACAACCTTATTTCTTCGTTCTTCTTTCTAACTGGAACTAGATTGGCGACCCACGTGGAGTGCCTCACTGGAAAGATGATCCTGGCCGAAAGAAGTTTCTTGACCTCTTGATAAATTAACGGCTCTAACAATGGATTGACGGGCCTCTGCCTCTGTCTGAATGGCTTACTGCCTGGTTTCAATGGGATTGTGTGTGTGATCAATGAGGTATCATATGTTTTCAGATCTTCATATCCCCAGGCTATCACATCCGGAAATTCTTTCATGACCTGTAAGATGCCTCTTCTTTCTTCTGGTGTGCAAACTTTTCCAATAAAAACGTTCTTTACTTGTTCATCTGTCCCCATATTGACAGCTTCACAATCATTACCCTGGGTACTCTGGTTTCTACTCAGCCTATCGGTATCAAATAATCTCTCTAATTCAACCATTCCTCTTGGAATAACATTTGTTTTCAAATTTAGAATCCCTTCAGTATCAAATTCTGCTTCTTCGGTCTCTTCCTCATCAATGATTTATGCTTCAAACACACCAGAGCATGTGAGAAAATCTAGAATTTGCTTGTCATCGTCAAACACTTGGAAGTTCTTTATGTTATCAGGGACTATTGGGGTTGAGAGCAATTCCACGGTGAATTTCTTCAAACCTTCCATAGCCAATGGTTCCAACGAACTAGCAGCTTGTGCAAGAGAATTGGCAACTGGGTTCTTGGACCTGTACACTTGTTTTATGTTGAATGCATCGAAACTTTCTAAGAGGTCCCATACTCTGTTACGGTAGCGGCCTAACCTTTTGTCGTGACAAGCAAACTGTTTCCTTACTTGGCGAACCACGATGTCAAAATCCCCAAAGGCATGTACAACCTTGGCTCCCTTTTGAATTGCAAGGAGCAACCCGTGACTCAAGGACTCATATTTAGTAACATTGTTGGTACATGCAAATTGGAGTCTGTAAGCACCTAAGTATGCTTCTCCAGTCGGGCTGATAAGTTCAAATCCTGCTCCATTGCCCTTCTTCGACTTTGACCCATCGAACCTCAAAGTCCATACTTGATTCTCTGTAAGAGTGCTGGGAAGCTGAACATGTACGTCCTTTTGATTGCATATCTCTGAAACTTTTTCTTCAATCTTTGGCTGAATTTTATCATCTTTTACAAGTTCCTCTATTAAAACATTGTTTTCTTTATTTGTCTTCTGATATTCTTCTTGCAATGAAGCTTGTGGAACGAGCCTCGCAACTTGCTCTAATGCCACTTTGCACATAGCACACGTGACCTCGGAGTGAAACGCCTCGTGAATTCTGCACCACTTTGGAAGTAACAAATTCTTGATGGAGGCATCTTTACCCAACTCTGTTTTTTGTTTCACACTGTTTAGGACAAAATCCCTGAAGTTCTCAAACGTTCCTCCACCTTCACTATCACTTGAGTCACTTTCGATCAAAACTTCGGTGGAAGCAGTGGTATCTTCTAAACATTTCCTTCCATTTGTGCTTTGCAACATTAATATTTCTTGTTTGACAGGTTTGTATGAGCCCAAATCAATTTCTACAAACATAATCTCATTATCTTCACCGTACTCAATGATCATCAATTTAAGCCTGGGTGTGCTATCGATCTTAATCTGATTCGGAACTCCTTTCCATGGAAGCCACATGTGGGAGAAATTTGTTGCAATATATCCATTCAACTTTCTTGCCCAATCTCTGCTCAGCAACATGCCATATCCATCAGGTATATCAACAACTGATATATCAATACAGCTCTGAATTCGGGGATAAGCTGACAACTGCATATGAATGTTATTCAATTCTCCGACAACTGGAACCTCGGTCTTGTCTAGCTAGGTTACCTTCTTAGTGGTTTGAAGTGGTACTATACCCAATCGTTGACACACCTTCGGTGGCATGACGTTGCTTGAAGCATCGGAGTCAATCAAACAATTGTGCAATAATTTTCCAAAGATTCTAACTGATACCAAGAATGGGGCTGGTTCATCTCTCCCCTGATAGAATACTATTGGTTTCCTTCTCTTCTCGATTGTCATATCTTTCTTTTCATTCTTTCTGTCCAACGAAACTTGATTGCCTTGAGTAACCCTCTGACTTTGTGTTTGCTCTTGTTTGTGTTATGTATGCAGGTTGAACCAAACCTTTTTCTTATCTTCAGTCTTTGGCTTCTCAGGCTCACTTGAAGATCCTTGTACCATTCCTACAAAACCCTAAGACTGTTGTGGGACCTCCCAAGTGTTAAAAGGTGCGTGAGACACTTCTTCTACCATATTTGTGCTCTGCACGGGACGAGATTGTGTGTTCACATGAGGGTTCCTTGATGAACTAGATGCTTCCTGAGAAGCATTCTTCACAATGGGCGTCTCATATAGACTTCCCAGGATTGTATCCCTAACTTCTGAAATCTTCATTAATTCATACAAGGGAAGGCTGACCTTTATTTTCTTTACTTCGTCTAACACATAGGAACTTAGCCTTTTCATATCATCTCTTGGAAGATTGTCCTTTTGTGGACGTTGCATTAGGTGGACAGTATGTTGTCCATTTCTATTTTGCATCATACCTTGTTGTCTATACTCTGGGGAGTCCCTAGGTATACTTGGATTATTGCTCGCGTTTGGATTCGGTGGAGTTGAGAAATTATTTGGAGGAATTGATGACGTTAGGGGCTCTTTCTGATGATAGCTCCTTTGATAAACTTTGGGTGTTGTACCTCCGAAAGTTTGAAATGCTTGCACCTCTCTTCTCCCTTCTAGTAAAACACTGTTGTTGAGAGGTGGGAAAATGTAGTTATCTTGGCCAAGAGGTTCCTCTGAATAACTATCTTGAACTTCTGAATATACTTGAGCCTCTGAAAAAACTTGAGCTTCTTCTGCTTGATTATCTGGCGCCCCCATGAGACCATTTGCCGAAGCTGGCGGAAATTTGTGATTAACCAGTGGCGACATGTAGCTCTGGTATTTAAGCGAAACATTGACTTCTTCTAAAATTAATGCCTGGTCATATCTTTGTACTGGGACTATCTCATATCCAGTAGTCGGAGGATTCTCAATACCCTCCGTATTCTTCACTTCTCCTTTAAAAATGTCAGCAGCAACCTAAAATTCATGACATTGGAGTTCTGAGTGTTGACTTGTATTATGGAGTCTGCACCATCCCGACATGGCGGCTTCTGCCAAATAAACTCAGTCAGCAGGACAGTTTTTAGGAGGTGGTGGATTATCTAATGGTGATGGCACCCCTCCATTGTTGGGCCTTGTATTCCAGGACCTCTTATGATATCCTTGATTATTATTACGATACCCATGACTATTGTCGTGGCCATGTCCTTGATGGGCATCTTGATGGTGTGGAGGATTATTCTGATATCCTCGATTAGTACCTTGATGCGTCTGATAATTCTTCAGCATGGATTGCATCTGATTATTTTGATTTCTGAGGTAGGTCACCTTAGATGACAGCCTCTTCATTTGTTCTACTAATTCTTTCATTTCGTCTTTCTCTTCTTGTGTCCTCGCTGGTGGCACTGTATTCTGGAGATAGACAGGCTGTGTTGCTGGAGTCTAGGATAAAGGTATCCCAGGATGGAGAACTAGCTGATCAGATGGTGGTGTAACATGATAAGCCGGTTGCGGAACGGGATTCAATGCAGGAGTTTGTTGATTCCATGTCGACCCAAGGGTCTGCATCTAATTGTTCGCCGTGGTCAAGCCAGTGTATAGTGCAGGTCCAGTTATGTTTTGCCCTAAGCCTTGACTTACTTCAATGGCCTTAGAATAAGCTTGATTCATATTGGCTGGAGTGGGGTGAGATTTCACAAACATTGCAATCAAGGGATCCAAGGCTGAGTAGTAGTTTTCCCTAGCATCAGCAACAACGTAGGGAGTACGTAGCCTTGTAAGAGCCTTCTGAAATCTATTGTTGAATGCGTGGATGGGCTCTTTGTCCTGCCTTCTTACTTCTGTGAATTGACGGAAAAGTTCTACTGGAGTAATGGGAATACCAAACTTTCCGACGAAGGCATCCTTCATCTGTTCCCATGTCCTTATTGATCCGATTGGCAAATGAATGAACCAGTGGTGAGCTTCCTCTCCCAAAGAGTATGGAAAGAGTACACGCCACGTCCGCATATGCAATCTACCTATTGCATAGGTGATCTTCAAACATCTTGACATGGTCCTCGGCAGTACAGTTAACATCATGGACTTGAAACTTAGTGCAAAAATGTTCTAGATTCTTTGGCATGTCGTGGTAATCAGCAAAATCAAGTGGGGACGGATTAGTAACCAACCAAGTAGCACCATTTGGAGCTGGCTGACCCCCTAGTTGATCTCCTGGCTGAGCCATTGCTTGAACTGGTTGTCGCCTTTGATAAACAATAACTTGGGCTGCTTGTTGTTGAGGTGTAGTAGCCTGAACTGGTTGTTGTTGTTGAACAAACACCGGTGTAGTAACTTGGACTGTTCTTGGTTGAGCAAATCTAGAAACACTTGGTGGAGTTCTAAACAAACTTGAAATTTCTTCTTCACTTGCTTCACTCGACTGAACCTCTTCGTTTGATACCACTTCTTCACTTGACTTATCCTCTTTCCTTGAATGACTTTCTTTCTTCTTCCTCGCTCGAGTAGGTAGCTATAACTCCACAAACTCTTTGGATGAACTAGGTGCGAACCTTATAATTCTTTTCAACTTGTTAGGCGAGAATGAACTGATTCGATCCAGGATGTAGCTGATTATCGGCGCGGTGCGGGAGTGGGAGCAAGTGGTTGTCTTTGATTTAGCAAATCTCTTTCAATCGCAACTTGAATCTCAAGAGCCTTCTCTTCTTCTTCTTGCACCACGAAGCTAGTTCGCATATATTCAGCGTAGCTCTCCTTTGTCCTCCAAGCGAGATTGTTCAAGCCCGAGAGGATGTCTTCTTGATCGTCATTGAGTCCCAAATTAGGCTGCAACACTGGAAATATCCCTTTATGCGGTAGCACCATCTTTACTCATGATAATTTCTTCTCCAATGAATTTCTTTTTGAATGAAAAATTCTTCTTTACTTGAATGTGGTTGTTAACTGTAGGAATCCTTGGAGAGGCCCTCCTTCTAGCGCCAGTTTCCTGTTGATGTGATTTTTGTGACTGCACCAATCAGCAAAACAAAGTTGTCTAAAGGCTACTCCATTCTCTCTTGATCAAAGTATTCCGTGCGCTAAGATTGCGAGATAGATCGCACGTTCAAATCCAAGGTTCCGAAATGCTTTGGAATACCCTCAGTTGGTTGGTTGTGAATTGTTGTTTTCACGAGGGGACTTACACAATTGTTCAGGACACTTACAGTTAACAGAAGATGGATGATTGGAAGGGATTTATATAATGCAGATGATTTAGCAATAAGGTACGTTTTCCTAGAGCTAACCAAAAATGAACTGAAAGTAAATGAGTGTAGGGCCTAAGGAATTTATGTTCTATTCTAAGGCGGGACGTATGGGTCAATCTCAACAGCTTCAACCGAACTCTACTCCACCTCGCGCTAGACAGCTTACACAAAGTTGGTGCAATCTTCAAGGGAACAGCGAGAAATTTTCAAGCTACAATTCGACACCAAGATACCGTCAAGACGACGCATACCAAAATACGAATTGCAACTGAAGTTAAGCTTATAAAATGCTCCAGTTGACCAAGCAAGGCAAACTTGCCGTCAGCAAATTGCTAGTGGTATGGAATAAAACGAAGTTGCCTTGATCAACACCACAAATCCACAACTACTATCTACTTGCATGAAATGAAAATTATGCTACTTTGAGCTACTTTACGCTACTTGGAATCGAAGGGATGAAGAAACCTTGCTAGCTATCCATAACGAAGACAAATTTCACCATCAATGAAAAGATCTTATATTATGAAAGTGTTACACAACGATCTCTTACAAAAGTTTTCAAGGGAAAACTTTCCTTCTCCTCCAAACTAAGCTAAACTATCAAGCTAGCTCTAACAAAATGTCTCCAACTCTACTGTCTATTCTGATTCTAATCTCTAATTCTAATTTCTAATCATTTACAAATGAGGGGGACTCCCCCTTTTATAGATGGCCCAGTCCAATGGACAGCTCGGATTACAATCAAATCAAAGGCTCAGATTGAGCCACCTCAGCCCTAACCCTAAAAACTGCCAGAATGGGGAGTGGTACATTAAATGAATCAAAGATTCCCACTCACTCCCAAAATAGTAAAGGCAATTAATGCCCACGATCAGTCTTCTAGAAGGTCATCATCCAAAAGTGCATTGCCATTTTGCTTTTCTCTGGCTGCAAACTCAATGAACCTGGCGAGTACAGCCTCAACCTCCTAAACTGAAATAGGTGGAATGCAATCAAGCTGAAACTCCAACACCGTGACTGACTGCTCATGTCGTGCACATGATTTTCTCCAAGCGACTAAGGAATCCTGCGTGCTCTAAATCAAGCTGGAGAAAGTAGAAGTGTTCTCAAAGTCATCCTGCACAAAGGTCTTCACCTCCGAGAAGAAAGGCACCAGCCTACCCCTCAAATTATAAGTAGTCACTTCCTCGAGATTCAACCGTCTAGCAAATATAGCCTCAAAGGTATTCTGGACTCCATCAATAATATTGGCCATAGCCTTCCGTACTCTAGTTGAAAAGTCGTATCTATCATTCTCCTGAATGACTCCATCAATCAGCATCCGCAAAGGAACATGCCTCAATGCCTCTAGACGCTGAATAACTTTGCTCTAATAAACAGAAGCATCACCCCAGGCCTGATCAACTACCTCCATACGTGTTGTAATACGAGAAGCTCGCTGGAAAGCATGAGCAAGGTCTTCCATGAACTCTTCTGTCTCGGCACGAACTCCTGTAACCCATTTATCTGCTTCCTGTGCCATCTTTCTCAATTCCAACAAGCCGCTAACTGACTCTCTGGATAACTCGGCTGGAAGCTCTATTGCTAGAATCTCCTGCCCGCAAGGACGAGACAAGTGCTGCACGTATCCTATCAATGTCTTATGTTCTTTCTTCAACTTCTTATACTTTCCTTCCTTCCTAAACAGTCTATCCTTGAGCGCCTGATAGGAGTTATCACATTCTTCAACAATTTGTGCACCTGTGGGACGTCCTAACTCCAAAGTTGTGACCACATAGTTCTTCGACACTGCTTCGTCTTGATCACAATCAGCTTGTGGCACCGCCATATGAAGGGTGCGAGAGCTATCCTCATCAGTTGATATCTTTGAAAAATTTTGTGCTCTCTTCTTTTGTGGAGGCACGCTAATCCTGTTAAAAAACTCTTCCATCTCAATTGTTGGATAAATCTCTTCACTAGGGCTTCTTTTCATCCTATCTATGAGCCAATTAGGTACAACATGCTGTATATCAAATGGTTGTTGTTCTTGTGCCTCTACTTCGCGGACTTGTTCAACTTCTATATCATTCTGGCGAGGCTCATCGTCCTCTAATGGCTAAGTATCTCCTGAAACTATATCATCATCGTCCAAAGCCGCCTCTAACTCCCGCTAAAATTGAGGGTCAATAGCAGTCCCCTCGTCAATCTGCTGATCATCTCTAGTAGGTGCGTTGACACTCTGGCCAACTGACTCTCTTCGTGGTGGCTGATTTTCTTCATGTATCTCCTGCACCTGATTCAATACATTCCTTTGATCAGCAAATAAAGAAACCTCCTGTATGCTTGGAGAATGTGTCTCCAATGGCATGGGTGATTCAACTACAACTCTTGGAGGCTCCGGCTGAATAGGCTCCAGCCGAACTGGCTCCTTCCTTCGAGATTTTAGACCTCATGTAACTTGTTTCTTCCTGCTGGTAGTGGGTGTCTTGTGATCTCCCATTGAATTGTAAGTCAATGCAATCGACCTACTCTTCAATCTACTCACACGCCTGTCAACCCATGCTCTGGTAAATGTCAAGACTGGAATAGAAAGTGTGTCCAAGTCGGCAATCTCTGTTTTGACCAATCCGGGAGTGGAAGTGGAGTGTCTCTCACTGCCTCATAATCTGGATGGACAACGTTCATGTCCTCATCCACCTGGTCTGGTACCGGAATGACTTCACACTCCCTAATCATGCCTATTGGCAACCTAGAGAACATTCTCTTCCTGACTTCTGCTTCGTTTGATGCACCAGCCCAATAATCTTCAATATTTGCCTTATGTTTAAATTCTTCTGACAATATCCATCTGATATTGCTATGCGGATCATAATGCTGTCTACTGGTGTGAAAGGAAAAGTGGAAGAACTGAAGCTCACTCTTAGCTTCTCTAGCTGCCTGTAATGAAGGACACACTTCATCGGAATTGCCCATGACAATCGGGAAGTCAACTCCTCCCTTCTTTTTCTTCTAAATTTTATCGTAGGCAACTAGTTGCCTAGATATTTCTAACATCAAAATTCTATTGGTTGGGTACTTAGGCAGCCTATATGGATATGAAGAAAAACCTTGCAGCCTAATGTAACAGAACTTCGGAAACTGTATAAACCAGCACCCATACCTTTCAATCAACTCTTGAGCTTCCCTCGAGATCCTGTGATGCATTCGTTCCTGAAGTGTTCTCGTAATGTGCATGGTAAAAGCATCATTGACACGCTTGTAATGAGTAGTACTTGTCAAGTGCAGCTGCAGACAAGCCTCATGGATTTTAAACTGATGAGAACCACAACCAACAGGCTCCTTGTATGAAATTCCTCTATATTTCGTCATACGAGCCAGTAGGTAAATAATGTAGGAGCCCATATAGAATGTTTTCATTCTTCTCAAACTCAGGAGTTGCTCTTGCAGATTGTCACTGATCATCACCGCCTAGTTGATGTAGTATTTTCCTTCCAGCACGAGGTTGATGTAATAGAACATCCACGGCTCAAAAATAAATGCTTGAGGGCAGCCTCCAACTCTACTTAGCATCATGATAAGATCACAATACTCCTGCTTCAAGTCATCTGATATAATTTGCCTTGGTAGCTTCGTACGAGAGGGCTAGGGTTGCTCATCCAGCGAGTATTGATCGTCTCCGTACATCTCTCGAATGCAGAAGCATACATTCGCTTAGCTTGCTCCCTTGATTTGTAAACCATGTTCCTGTGTGCCGGAATCCCAAAAGCTTCACCAATAGCAGCAGGAGTGAGGTTGGCAAGCACTTGACCATCTGGTGACATAATTGATCTGTGATCCTTCTCATAGCAGTTGGCGCACTCCATCATCAGCTCCGAACACTAAACAGCTGGTGGGAAACCAGCAGCTGCATATAATCCATTTCGAACGATGTTGTGTGAAGTGTTCGAAGGTTGATGATTACCAATCCCCAGCATTCTTTTCTTGAAAGTCTCCAAGTTGACAGAGCCCAAATTGGTGTTAGCCAGCTTGCCCAACTTCGAAGTAAATTTTGACTCTGGCATGAAAGGCTTGCTCAGCTTCTTGATAACAGCTTGCCTGGATGCACCATTGTTGTCCTTGCCAGCTGTTCCAACTTAGCCATCTGCAAAACAATAAACATCCATTAGCAAATTAACTTAGAAAAATAAATAAAATATTTTGCAGGGCTGCCAGTCGACATCAAGAACTTGAGAAGCTGCAATATTATTTCTCATTTGCAAACCTCAACTTCTCCTTCAACAGATTTCGAGTTATCAATCAGATAGAAAGTCTCAGCGACTTTGATATTTTCAGCAACTTCAATGAAACTTATCAAATTTCTTAGCTGGCTGCAGCAACTTGAACTCTTGTATATTCACACTTCTTCAACCTCAGATCAGATTTAGCAAGTTCGCAGTCTTTAGCAACCTTCAACTTCAACAATCTTCTTCAACAAATTTCAAACTTCTTTAGCAACTTCAGATTTTTAAAACTCAGCTTCAGCAACTAGACTTCAATTCGTACCTTCTCAGCCTCAGCAACAAACTCAAGTTTCAGCCTTCAGCAAATTCCTCTTCAACAAGTTTCGAACTTCAACCTCAGCAACTCACTACAACACGACTCAAAGCAAATTCGATTTTCTTCAACTGGTGAAGAGAAGTGAATAACCTTCAGCTCTTATAGGAAAATCGAATTCTAGAAGAAGGCTAAGTTTAGCCAGTGTATTAAATTTCCACTAAGAATTTGAATTTCCCTCTCTTGCCAATTTTAACACTTGTCATCCGGCGTCTAGAATCTTGGCCTTCTAGAATTTCAACTTTGATTGGCATGTTTTAATTCACTTTTGAAAATATTTAATTTAAACTCATCTTTTAATCAATTTTATTCACCAGCCGGAGCTCTGTCACTTGAATTCAAATTTTATTTCTCCTCGGTTCTAGAAAATTCACCCTGTGAAGAATTCAATTAAAATAATCTAGGCAATCTATTTCAAATTCATCGTCTGGAAAATTTTATCTTGAAAACACATTTTATTCAAATTTGCCTTAGAAAATTTTAAAATTTCCCTTAGAAAAAATCCATAATTCAAATGTTGATTAAATTCTTCATTTGAAATACCTTGGCGAAGTGTAGAAGACTTGGAAATCAACTTCTCATCGAAGATCTTTAATACCCAGAAGAAAATTTTCTCCAAAACTTGTCGAATCCATGGGTATACAATGAACGGGTTCATTTAATTTTTTTAAATTTTGAACCTTAGAAAAATAATTCCTCATGAAATTTAATCCCGTTCTTCATCTCTGCGAGTGCTTCGTTGCTGTGACTTGGAAATTTTTTATCCATCCTGCAATGCCATCGTTCTCTGACTTCATCCATCAACAATTTATCCGTGCTTCAGGAAAACTTCATCATCCTTCATGTCTAGGCGTGATTTTCTTAAGGAAGAAAATATTTCTGTGCCTTAGAACAATTTTAAATCATTTAGCATTTTTGAAAATTTTGCCTCAGGAAATTTTTATTCATCTTCAATCCTTCTTCCTGTGGTGAAGAATTTTTTTATCTCAATTCACTTAGAAAATTCTTGAAAGCACATATCATGGAGAATATTTTATTCACCACCCGATGTCTTGGGCGCATTTGATACTTCATGAAGGATATTATTCCCATGCCTAGCATTATTATTCATCACTTAGCAATATTCTCCATTTAAATTTCCATCACCTTGCTTCCCCTTTACATCTTAGGCGCACTTCATGTACCATGGAGAACATTCTCAACGCCTAGCATTAATCATCTCACCCTCAACACCTTTACCTTATTTTGCACGCTTCACCTCATATTCATTTTAACATGGCGCATATTACATGTCATGAGGGATATGCTTTAAGTCCATGCCTTAGTTATTTCATCTTACCACCTTGGGCGCATTTGAGAGGGTGAGAAGGATTTTATCTTTCAACGCCCTTTGCTTTGACTTGTTGACCTCCTTGTAGTATGGGCGCATTTTGCATGATGTGAAGGATGACCCTTGAGCTTCTTTCTTTTTGTCTTCACATGGCCTCACTTGGGCGCATTTGAGCATAAGGGGTGGATGAGACTTAATACATGGGCGCATTTTGCCATAAGTGGAGGACGAAACTCTTTGACTCCTTTGACCTCTTGACTTTGGGCGCATTTCAACATGTGTGGTGGATGAAAGCTTGTTGACTCTTTATGATGGGCACATTTTATCCAAGCTAGAAGATGGGCGCATATGGAAGGTAGAGAGGAATGAGTCCACGCCTTAGAATTTTTTATTTGAACACCTAGCATCTTGCTTGTGAGGGCGCAAATGGAGGGTGGTGGAGGATGAAACACGTTGACCTCTTTGACTTGCTTGTTGCATGGGCGGATTTTGCCATAGGTGGAGGATAAAATTTTATACTTAGAAAATTTTCCCTGACTTCTCTACCAACTTGGGCGCATTTTGAGGTGGCAGGAGGATATTTATACTTAGAAATTTTCTTGCATCATGTCTGTGAAGAGGGCGCATATTCAAGGTGGTGAAGGATAAAGTTCCAGACTTAGCCATTTTTTGTTCTTCGTCAGCTTCTTCATGCTTTACTATAAATAGTAAGTCGTTTGATTTTCATATTTCAGAAGCTTAGTTTGCCTTGAAATTTTGAACATTGGATCTTCATGGCTCCGTCATCCTGTTGATACTGCTATTCTGAGCTGGCCTGCTATTTTTAGCCCATTTCTGAAAGTGATTTGCTATTTATAGTAACTGCTTGTTTCTGATACCTCCACAACTCCGTTTGATTTGAAATTCGAATGATGTGCTCCTCACCACGTGACTTGCCTGTTGACACTGGCGCCTATTGCTGACTTTCTATTTTTAGCCAGTTTTTGAAATGACTTACTATAAATAGTAAGTGCTCCATTTGCCCTCAAATTTTACCAGCAGATAGCTTGAAAGATGCTGATCGCAGTAGTATACACTGGTTTTTGAAAATTCTGACCTTTTACCCCTCCTTTTGGGTCCCGTCGAAAACCTGACTGACTTGCATGCATATCAAACGCCTCCGCTTGTCCTCGCTTCTCGCTGCATTGCATCGCCCAGATTTTGAAGTGCTGGAGGCTACCGCCAAGAGTGCACCGCTTAAAAATAAGAAGTTCCCAATAAGTGATTATCCCCGCTTGTATGTCACACCACCGCCAAGAGGTCCCAAAACCCACAAAGAATCACCGACCATGCAAAGAAACCCCGACATGCAAACCCTAAAATAGCCTCCGTATTGAACTTTGAAAAGTTGTCATCTCACTTTTTGTAATGTTATATCACCGCATAATCCTTAAAAACCTATGAACTTAGACATGCATTGAAAGATTCTGCAGACATAGTCCCCGGAATTTGTTCTGTCGAATCGCTAAAATAGTAAGTTGTTTGTTCAACTCAATTCTTACCATGAACAGCTTGATGTGTTTTGAATGTAAACAGAATCAAGTTAAAAACTTCAAGTAAGAAATGCCGGGATTTTAATGTTCTCAATTACACTACCCTTACTAGAAATAGTAAGTTGCCTAACTGGCTGAAATTTAGCCCAGAGTCTACCGAAGTACATCGACAGCACGCTAGTCTCAATTTTCAATTTATCCGTTGACCTTAGGTTGACCCTTGCAGCACAAACCCTAATTTTCGACTCTGGGCCAAACATTTACGCTTAAGCTCGCAGACGGAACGCCCCGTATGAAGATAGCGCGTAAAGAGACGTAAAGAGAGAGGGCTTACAAAACCAAAGCTAAAAAGATCTCGAATGGAGCAAAACTAGTCCCCATTTGAATGGGGCGAAGGGTGAAAAGTATCGTCAGCCAATTATCTTGCCTTACTTTGATGGCTCAAATAAGAGTTCAACGAGGTCTTGGGTACAGAAGTTAGACAATTACCTATCATTGAGACCTATGCAGGAGGACGAGGCCATTAAGTTTGCTACACTGCATCTTGATGGGTTGGCACATGACTGGTGGCATCATGGCATGTACACACTTGGTCATCATGCAGTTACTACTTACCAGGAGTTCATCAGCAGGCTTATAGAGCGTTTTGACAAAAAGGATCCAGAACTTTATTTTAGAGAGCTAGCTCAGCTCAGACAGACAGGTAGTTTGGATTCCTACATCGGTAAATTTCAGAGGGTTGCAGTCATGGTGATAGGCATTTCGGAGAGGAGACTTGTTATTCTCTTCGTCGAGGGATTGTTAGAGCCAATGAAAGGTTGGATAAAGGCATTTGATCCTCCTACTCTTCAGGAGGCCATGAGGAAGGCACGCAGTATGGAGCTTGCAGTGCCTCGCAGCAAGTTCTCTTCAGGCTCAACACCTTATACGAGGCCTAATAGATCATTTGATAGGAATAGGCCATTTGACAGGAAGAGGGATCCACCTGATCCAAAGAAAACGAAATGCACCACCATTTGACAGGGAAACATTAAATGATTTACGCAAAAAAAAGTTGTGTTTTTGGTGCAAGGCACCTTATGATGAGAAGCATGTATGCCCTCTTCGTCCCAAAGTGAAAAAGAACCAGATGAAGTGGTTTTATGAGGGTGAAGAGCAATCTGATCTGTCAGACCAGCAAGCTGATTCAGAGCATTCAGATGATGAAAGGTCTGAAAATGATGGTGAGAATGAAGGAGGAAGAAAGTTACAGGAGGCACATTTGACTAGTCTTCAGAGAGATGGATCTTTTAGACTACATGGGCTCCTAGCAGGTCAAAAAGTGATCACTCTACTTGACACTGGTGCTACTCATAACTTTATTGATGCACGGTTGGTAGACAGACAAGGTATACAGACAGAGGAGTTTGAGGGTATTCGAGTTAAGGTGGCTGATGGGTACACCCTCAAATGTGATAGAAAGATAACAGATCTTCCGATGCAGCTAAACAACTATGAGTTCAAGACTGAATTCTATGTTGTTAATATGGGAGATACTGATGTGGTACTTGGAGTATAGGGCTTTTGGCTCTCGCCTTTACTCTAGAAGTAGTTCACACTAACTTCGAGAT
Source organism: Sequoia sempervirens (assembly GCA_007258455.2). Lineage (NCBI taxonomy): Eukaryota > Viridiplantae > Streptophyta > Pinopsida > Cupressales > Cupressaceae > Sequoia > Sequoia sempervirens. The sequence continues at coordinate 228,281 of VDFB02300216.1, forward strand.
GGAGAATAGTTCATGGTAAACGGAAACAACATGTCATCAGAGAGAGTAATCTGAGGATGGTATCTTTCAGACGGATGGAGAGACTCATTTGTCATGATATGGTAGATTGGGCTGCAGAGTGTATGTTGTTACCAGCACAGCAGGAGCAGCAGAAGGTTGAGTACCATCCTGACATTCAGATACTGAGGACTAAACACTCTAAAGTATTTAGTAATAATCCACCTGGCAGACCTCCAAACAGAGGTACCGAGCATATTATCGAGTTGGAGGAGGGCGCAAAGCCCATTATGATTACACCCTACAGACATCCGAAACGGCTCAAGGATGAGATAGAAAAAACAATCAGTGAGTTGTTGGCTATGGGGCATATCAAACCTAGCAAGTCACCTTTTGCTTCATCGGTGGTATTGGTGAAGAAAAAGGATGGATCACTTCGGATGTGTATAGATTACCACCAGCTCAATAAGAAAACAATTAAGAATGCACTCCGATAATTTTATCGATGAGTTGATTAATGAGTTGCACGGTGCTATCTTCTTCACGAAGATTGACTTGAGATTTCGGTACCATCAGATTCAGATGAGGGAGCAGGACATAGAGAAAACCGCTTTCAGATGCCATTGCGGTCACTTCGAGTTCTTGGTTATGCCTTTCGGTCTAACCAATGCACCTGCTACCTTTCAGGCTACCATGAACAGGGTCTTCAGTTCTCAGCTATGGAAATTTGTGTTGGTCTTCTTCGACGACATTTAGGTGTACAGTAGGTCATGGGAGGAGCATTTAGCTTACTTGGATACAGTTCTGGGTATCTTGGCTGAGGAGTCCTTTTATGCCAAGGAGTCCAAGTGTGAGCTAGGCATGGCTGAGTTGTTGTATCTTGGGCACATCATTAGTGCCAAGGGAGTCAGTATGGACCCTGAGAAGGTCCAAGCTATAGTTGAGTGACCAGTACCATAGAACCTTACACAACTCAGAGGATTCATTAGGTTGTGTGCTTTTTACAGGAGATTTGTTAGCGGGTTCTCACGTCACGCCGCACCCCTTACTAATTTGACAAAGAAAGGGGGGCTTTCGCTTGGTCACCACAGGCTCAGGAGTGCTTTGACAGGTTTAAGGTGATTATGACTTCATGTCCAGTGTTAGCATTACTAGACTTTACGAAGTCATTTGATTTGTATAGTGATGCTTCAAGAGAGGGCATTGGTGTCGTTTTGATGCAGGAGAGATACCATATTGCTTTTGAGAGTAGGAAGCTTAGGGGGCCTGAGAGGTTTTATAGCATCTATGACAAGGAGATGTTAGCCATTATGCATGTTTTGGCTAAGTTCAGGCAATATTTGGTGGGCAACAAGTTCAGTGTGCGTACAGACCACAACAGCCTGAAACACTTCCTTAGACAGCGAGACCTAAATGAGAGACAGCAAAAATGGGTCAGATAAACTGCAGTCATATGATTTTGACATCACCTTTATTAAGGGGAAGCAGAATGTTGTAGCTGGCGCCTTGTCTCGCAGACCTCAGTTGAATGCTATGGCACAAATTTCCTAGGATTGGAGGCATCGAATTATTACAGCGTATGCTAAGAACCCATGGGCTTTTAGCATTGTTGATGGGACAGAGCAGGATAGTAGGTATACCATTGTGAATGACTTGATCATTTACAAGGGGCGGATTTTTTTGGTTCTTGATTCAGAGTTGAGGGATACAGTTCTGAGAGCCTTTCATGATCTTCCTATGGCAGGCCATCCCGGTTATTTCAAAACATATAAGCTGGTACGGGAACGGTTTACTTGGAAAGGGCTAAAGACTAATGTCCTTCAGTATGTACGAGAGTGTTCTGTTTTCCAGTAGAACAAACAGGAACACACATATCCTGCTGGATTGCTTCAGCCACTTCCGATACCTGACAGGAAGTGGGAATGCTTATCAATGGACTTTATCACGAGTTTGCCGAAAGCCCAAGGAAAAGATTGTATTTACGTAGTTGTTGATCGACTGACAAAATATGCACACTTCTTTCCGATCACCACTACTTTCACAGCATCGCAGACTACAGAGCTGTTCTTCAGAGAGGTATTTTGGTTACATGGTTTGCCTCGGACTATAGTCAGCGATAGAGACAGTCGGTTCATGAAAAACTTTTGGAAGGAGTTGTTCAAACTTTGTGGGACCGAACTGACACCTAGTACCAGCTACCATCCACAAACAAATGGACAGACGGAAATTGTCAATAAGTGGGTGGAAGGGTATCTGCGCAATTATATAGCTGGACAGTAGAGAGCTTGGGTGAGGTGGATATACCTCTGTGAGTATTGTTATAACTCTACTCACCACATGACTATACAGATGACGCCCTTCATGGCATTGTACGGGTATGAGGCGCCCAACCTTTTGGATTTGGTGTTGAGTGATAGCAGAGTGCCTAGCGCAGGTGACATGATGCAGGATCAACAACACATTTAGAGGTCTCTCAGAGACAATATCCAGTGGGCACAGAATCAGCAGAAGCACTATGCTGATCAGAAAAGGCTTGAGCGTTCTTTTGCAATGGGTGACATGGTGTATCTCATGTTACAACCGTATCGTCAGTCCACTCTGCGGAAGAGTGGTACAGAGAAGTTGAAACCTCGTTACTATGGTCCATTCCGAGTTGTCAGACAAGTGGGTGAGGTTGCTTATGAGTTGGACTTACTGGCAGATAGCATGGTTCATAACGTGTTTCACGTTTCACGCCTGAAAAAAAGCGTTGGGTCAGCATGTGATTCCCTCTTCAGTACTACCACCCCTTGATGACAAGGGGAAGTTGATATTAGTGCCTAAGGCCATCCTCGATGTTAGAGAGAGACATCTTCGGAGGTGGGTTATCAGAGAGTATTTGATCAAATGGACACATGCCGGTTGAGGATGCTACTTGGGAGTCGGAGGAGATTTTACAACATCCAGAGCTGAGATTGCTTGAGGACAAGCAATTTCAGGGAGGGCGGATTGTAATGTCCCCTTCCTAGGTAGTACAGTTGATTTAGGGGTTAGCCTATTACGCAGACCTTTGTAGGCTGACAGATGTGATTAGGTCACTTGAAGCAGTTATCCAACGTTTGGGAACATCACTCTAGCAGTTGATTCAGGTTTGGGACTTTGCGGACACTTACAAAGTGATTTATAGATACTTACTATTTATAGTAAGTCAGGTAGGCAGGAGTTGCTATTTTTGGCAGGGCACCTGATTCAGTTGGTCAGCTCAGTTTCGACCCAATTTGATGATTTGGTGAGCAAACAGGGATTATTAGAGCATTTAATAATAATTAAAGAGATTATTAATTTGACTTTATAACATAAAGTCATTTAAATGAAATATTAAAGTTATTATTAAAATGGCGAATTATAAAGTATTTTAATACTTTATAATGAAGGGGAAAATTTTAATATTTAATGAGTTTAATACTCATTAATAAAAAGGACGCCATTTATTAATGATTGCCTAAGTATTTCAGAAGGGCGAAATTATTATATTATTAAATGCAAATGAGCTGATTTTTGTGCAGGGTGGACTTTTTGAGAGAAGTTATATATTTCTTCAAGGCAAATCGAACTCATTATGTTGATTATTCTAATTTGTCTTTATTTCTGTCTAAGAGCATTAGGGTTTGAGAAACAAGGGTTTCTGCAGATCATCGAGTTTTGATGAACGTTCCCTCTTCAGAATCAGGCATATTGAGACTGTGCAATACCAGTTGAAGATTGTCAACAGGGTGACTTCATTCAGAGGTTGCATTTGTGCTTACTAAGATAGTTTCAGAAAGGGTTTGAGCATAGATTATTCATCTAAGCAATAAGGCGACTTACCTAATCCTTATTCAGTGATCTAGCACAATGTTCAAGGTGGTACGAATTTCTTACTTGCTGCTGCCAGGCCGTACTATACAACTGCAAGGTCGTACATTTCTCCAGGAGCAAATCGCTTTTCCTTTTTCACATTTTATTTCTCCAGTTGGGACGCCTTGACTTACAGAGCATTTTGCACACATCCAGCAGAGGGAGAAGTTAATATTTGAGCTTGGCAAATCACTTCTTCTGTCCTTTAGGCGGCTGCAAATAACCAGGTTATCTTTGAATAAAAGTGTTGCCTTTTTCATTGCATGTTCGTATTTCTTCATTGTATGTGTCCAGAAAGTCAATAAAAATATCCGCCATACTTTGGGAAGCTATTTGTTGCATCATTTATCATTAATGAATTTTTTATGAATTTAATTGTATTTATTTCCAAAATTGCATTCTTTCAATATATTGCAAAAACCCTCAAAAAAATAAAAAAAACTACAAAACAAAACAAAAAACGCATTCACAGTCAGAAGATTTGGGTTGAGAGACACCTGGTCTCTTACACTCTTGAAATGGTACGGCCTGCTGAAAGGGGCGATTTTGCAAGATAAAATAAAATACTCCAAATTAAATTCCAATCTTTTGTGGAAAGGGTCGCCCTTGGTCTAGAATCACAATGCAGCAATACCCAAAACAAGATTAAATTTATTCAAAAAGTTGCTCACAAAAAACTACTTCAGCTGTATGAACACCAACAATATAGAAATTGAAAATATCACCAAAATTCTCCAACATTGAAGCTCAATCTGCTAGTCTAGATGAGAAGCAGCCATAAAGCCAACTAGGTGTTATCTTTCAAACACGAAATTAGACAAATGCTAGGAGGTAAGCATTCCTCAAAGCCAAATTCATGAAGTCATTTCGACAGCATAACATTAGCATAAAAATGATGGAAGATAAATGCTGGAACAAACTATCTCTTTTATAGAATTGGAAGAGATTTTTCAAATTCCATAACTACTCCAAGAAAGGGACGCCAAAAGCTTTTTTTTTGAAATATTTTAAAATTCAAAATATTTTATTCTCTTCTAGAATGGCATCCAACTTCAAGTCATAATAAAACTTCATTAAATATTAAATAACTCCTTCATGTGGTGTCCCCCTTCATGACCACCTTTTAAACACAACTTAAAGTTAATGCACTAGGCAAGGGGTCAATTTTAAAATATAACATTAATTGCCTTGAATTAAATAATTTCTCCAAATATTGCCCTTTTAAAGCCAAAACCAAAATAACTCAACCAGTCCAACAAAAAGAGAACTCACTGAAGTGTTGTCAACTGGACCACTGCCAAATTTAGAACTTACTAAAAATAGTAAATTCAAATAAATGCCACAAAACCTCCAAGCAAAAGAAACCCTAATTTGCACTTCTGATCAGCCTACAGATTTTCGAAAATAGGCTATCAGTCACAAAAAAACGTATGGCTAAAATGGGGACATTACAGTCCACCCTTCCCAAAATTGCTTGTCCTCAAGCAATACCACAATACTCCAAACTGATCCCACCAAAACAAATAGGATCTCGGGGTCCCATGTCCATCTCTGAAAAGTCCTACCATGCTGATGCTACTCTACTCTGATCATACAAATGAAATCACTGCACCAAAATTGCACAAACCATCCCCAAAACCTCAAAGTGATAACATGCCTGAAATTCAAGCTGAACAAAATGGAAGGATTTGAATCAAAATCTAGCAGTGTCTCATGCCCAATAAACTTTGAGGAATTAACATCTGCAATGTCAATGTCAATCACCATCCTGAGAACAAAGAAGAATAATCTAAACAACTCAACAATATTCTCATCAACATAACTCCTCAACGCATCAAACCAAATCACAACAGCAAATTTGACCCCACCATGGCTATTTGCCAAGGAAAAAATAGCTCTTTGCAAAATCATAGCAGTTGCATCCTCAAAGCTCCTCAAGGATGTATAATGCCTCTTCAGAGTAATTTTGGCATATTCAAGAAAATTTCTAAAAACTTCCACCAATCTTTCCACCAAAATCTCAAAAAATTGAACCAAATCAAACAAAGGTTCACTGCCTCGGACACTAATGCAAGAGATTGAACAAAGATGATCACTGGAAAAGAATTTGAACATCATAAAAAACTGATCCGAATTACAAAGAAGCATCACTTCCCACCTTAGAGGCCATAAACCCTCACTGAATAGAGATTGTGAAGAGAAAAAATGAGTATACCAACTGCCCAAGTAGTCTGAAATAAACCAATTAAACTCTGATTTTAGGAAAATCAGCATACAAAGATTTGAACAGCTGCGGTGACACTAGAAATCAGCATCCATAATATCACAATTGTTCATGCCCAAGGCTGAGAACATCCCCTCAAGAAACTCCAACCCATTATTAAACCATCTTTTGTTCGAAGCATCTCTCCAATCCATCAATAGATGAACCAAAGGAATCATCAAATGTTTAGTAAAAATGGGGGTAGCATCAAAGATTCTAAAAACTGAATCATTAATTATATATATTTTATTTATCTCTTTTATTATTTCTTGTCTTTTTTAGTTATTTCTTTGGTTTTATTTATTTTGTTTCATTCAAATCTAATTAAATATTTTTAGATAACTCTTTTATTAATTCTTGTTTTTTAGTTATCTCTTTTGTTTTTTATTTATTTTGTTTCATTTAATTCTATAATATTTCTATTTCTATTTTTATTTATTTATTTATTTATTTCTGAGTCACTTTGTGTTTTCTTTCTTCTTCTATTTGGTTTGTTCTCCCCATTTTAAAATTCTTTTCATCTCGTGATATATATTTATATATATCAATTTTAATACTTATTTTGGTGTATATTTATATTCATTTTTTTATATTTATTTAATTTTTCTTTTAGTGTTTCTTCTTTTGCTTGTTTTCGCTTCTTGGTTTATATATTTATATTGTTTTTGATGTATTATTTCTTTGGTTTTTCCTTGATCTTAGGCTCCATTTTATATTTTTTCTTTCCTTTTTATTTATTTGTTTTCCGTCTTTTTTCTTCTCCTTGATTTTGTTTTTGTTTCTTCTTAATGGTCTTCCTTTAATCATTTAATTTATTCAATATTTGCACTTTATATTTTTCAAGTTTTCTCTTGTCTTAATTATTGCTTCTTCCTTTTGAGCATTTGTTTTTGTTCTTTTCCTTCCCTTAAAAAAGCTTTTTACTCTTTTTTTTTTCTCCTTTCTTTTATATTGTGTTGGTTCCATTTAATTTGGTTTTATGTTCATCTTTTTCTTTTTCTTTAATATTGTCCTTGAATTGCGTGCATCTTTCCCTCCTCCCCCTTCCTTATTATTCAGTCTGAGTTTGCAATTATTCATTTTCTCCTCTGGCTCTCTTTCATCTTGATGATGGATCATGGAGTGTGATTCAAACGTTGATGCAAAAAAATCCTTACACAATCGAATCCAGAAGCAATACAAATCTATGAATCTTTATCTCTCCAAAGATTCCTCTTTCTACTTGTAACAATCTCCATCAAGCCATGTTGAGAATTCCAAACATGGATACCCAACTAAAAATGTTCTCCAATGCATCAGAAAGAGTACACAATACTTCTCCAAGTACTAATCAAAGCAAAATGCAAACTCAAGAAGTTAGTGTCTTCTTTGATAAACCCATGTAGCCCATCCATGTAAACATCAACATCAATGGAGCACAAAACAAACGTTGTCCTCAATTCCCATTCCCTCAAAGGACTAGAATCCAACCTATTTTGGACCATCTTTCTCCCAAACGTCATGAGTAATAAGTCTGGAATCTTCACTCTTTGCTGCTGCAATGGAGTGACCAGCAGCTACCAAGACTTGTTTTATTGACACCTTGAAGCCAACGATGAAGAAAACTCCTTGAGTCCACACTTCCCATGTGAAGACTTCATCCTTGAATCCACTTATGCTTTCATTATCAAAAGGCCTTGGATGATTACTACTCACAAAACATGGCACACCCTCATAGAAATTATCTATCACCTTATGATTAACCAAATCATGTGAAGATAATTGACTGTTGTTCTCAACAATATTTTCTTCATCCCTTTCATTGGTGTCTTCATAGAATTCAAGCTCATCTTTTTCAACTTGTGAATGCCCATCGTTAGTTTCCGACCCACAAAGTGTAGCATGCTAAATACCACGTTCATTATCCGTCAAATCATCTATCTCATAGCTACAAACCATTCCTTCTTGTGGCAAAGTCTCTTCCCAACTCAAGAGTTCACACTCTTGATGTACTTTCCAATCACCATCAACATATGGGATCTCCTTGGTATTATGCAATGTTTCATCATTATGGAGTTCATTTATTCCTTCAACTATTTGCTTGATCTCCATAATCTTTGTATTAGCTTCTTGTTCCTTAAGGGTGGCTGCAATAGATGAATGATTTTCTGCTTTGCATAAAGAATGATGAGCTAAGGTAAAATCAAGGCAAAGCCTATCCATCTCTTCCTCCTTCTCTTGGTAGGCATCATACGTCTCCTCTGCAAATTTAATAGCATTATCTCTATCTGAGAGCAAGTGCAAATAATCTGATTTTATGGATTCCAATGCCTCTTTGATGGACTGCATCTTGAAAAGAGTGTCTCCATCTTTAACTCCATTTGGTTTCTCTTCAAACTGAAACTTCCAACAGAGTTCTTCAATGAAATGGTATGTGCTATCAAATCTTGATAACACTTTGTTGTACCCCAAAATTAAAAATTTTCTTACACTTAGACATTTTGAAGAAATAAGTAAAAGTCTTGTTAAATCAGTCGAAAAGGTCAAAATTTGGGTGTGCATGTCTTGCATGAAGGGTTAAAACACAAAATTTTCAAAATATGACAATCTGGGTCTGCTCAGAGCAGCTTAACCTACAAAACCCAAATCTCAATTTTTCATCCCTACTTTTTAGGAAAACTACTATTTTTAGAAATTTTCTAAAATTAGTAGCTTTTGCTGGGTTTTTCTGGGTTTCTTTTGAAACGGATGCTGGCAAAACTTTCTAAAATAGGATTGTTCCATTAGGGTTCAAACTGATTTTGATTGGCTCAAAATCGTCTACATCGGTAGTTGTCGAGGAATCTCAAAATGTCGGTTTGCCCTAGTGGGTCTATTACGCTTTTAGAAATAATAGAACTCCAGGGTCCTCTCAGTGGAGGTTGAGTAGGCTGCCAAGCATCAAATTCAACATTCAAGGCATTCAACGAGGAAGAGAGTCATTGAGAGCAAGCAGAAGGAGACGAAGCGAGAAAGTGAAGACTGTGAAAATTTTCTAACACTGGTTGAAGTGGGCGCCCCAAGTGAGAATAGGCGCCCATCTTTTTAGGGCATTAAATAATAAAATTAGGGTTTACACTTCCAATCAAAGTTGCTTAGTTCTCTGCCAGCTCCGCGACGAGTCCGACGGTGCAATCAACAGATCATCTAGTCACCCGGGATTCAGCACCGAATAGGGGAGATCCAAACTGAAGTCAGAATAAAAGAAAATGAAGATTATCAAAATTTGACTAAGTCTGGTAAGTTTGGGCACCCTTGGTGAAAAAGGGTGCCCAGCTTTTTGGAGCACCTAACTCAGCAGTTAGGGTTTGAGAATATGCTCAATCTCTTCAGTATACAGCTAGCTTCGCAACGCCTGTCTCCATCAGATCATCTGACTGTCCAATCTCCGGCAAATTCAGACCAAAGAGGAACATACAGAATGAAGGTTTCAAACTTGAAGATGAAATCAAATGAAAAATATTCTAACTCTGGTGAGTTTGGGCGCCCCAGGAGAGAAGAGGTGCCCAAGATTTCAAGGGGCTAAATAGATGATTTTGCGGAAGTGGCTCTAACATGATTTCTTCACAATTGATCTGGCTTTCCAACGAGATACTCAGCGCGTCAATCGAAGGTTGCAGTCGTGAGACACGAGAAGTTGAACAGAGGGTCTAATGAGAGCTAAGAATCAAAATTCAGAAGCAAACAAGAGAAAATGAAAAATATTCTAACTCTGGTGAGTTTGACCCGGCTTAAACATAACGATAGTAAATCCGGCCTTGATCACGATTCAAGCGAGGTCATGTCGTAGAAGAGAAGTTAATGAAGAAATTAGAGATCATAAAATGGCCAATAACTGGATAAAATGGAAGCCCACTGGAGAAGAAGGCTCACACATGGATTCAAAAGGTGAAATGAAGTTTTAGCGAGAGGCCTCTAAAAGTGCTTATCCGGAATCAGTCGGGCCAGCGATGAATCCTCCCATTTCATCGTCAAATCAATCATAAGGAGTCAAAGTAGAAGTCAAAGGATTGTAGAAAAAGTTAAAGAAAATATCAAAAATGAAGCTAACAACTGCTTGGAAGTGTTGGCCCTAACAGAAATTAACTTCTCATGCCTTAGAAAAGTTTGCAAAATTTTCAAGAAGTTTCAAAATTGCAAGAAGATAAGAGATCCAAGTTCAATGAACAAAGATTTTTAGGGTTTTGAAGATGAAAGCAAAAGAAAGCAAACCTAAATCAAACCCTAAGTCTATTTAACACCTCTCTTCAATGTAATTTTCATTATTTTTGCAGGTAGCATTCAAAGGAGAAAGTTGGAGCAGCAAGTTTTAAGAAAGTTTTCAAGATTCAAGAGCTTAGTTTGCTGGTTTTTCATCAAAATTTTCAGACCAGCAACTTAAACCCTTGATTTTTTATGCTTTTTCATCCAGAAGATCAAATTTTTCAAGGAGAAGGCCAAGGTTTTCAAATTTTCAGCCATCTGGGTCTTATAACCTTATTCTTTTGAAGAAAATTTTCAAGAACTTCATCAAGTTGCAGCAGCTGCTTTTTATTTGCATGTCAATGAAATCCTCAGTGCATTCAGTTTTCAATCATCTGGGTCCTCTCAAATCAGTCTTCTGAAGAAAACCCATATCACAGCTTTTTTCGAGAATGTTTCAAATTCTAGGGTTGGCTGCTTTTTCGATCAGTCATCAGTATTTTGCAAATCTAATCAACTGGGTCCATTTCTAATCAAATTCTGAACAAAGTCAGGTGCTAGCTTTTTTCGTGAAAAATTGAAGAAATTAGGGTTTGCTGCTTTTTTGGTAAAAATTCAAAATTTTCGAAAACGGACAATCTGGGTTGTCTTGCAATGAAATTCTGAGCAAAACCCATATCTCAGAAAAATTTTCTAAAAATTTGTCTGTTGGAGCAAGAAAATCAGCATTCTAAAAATAGAAGTTGCTCAAAGCTTGTCTGGACCTAGGCGAGTTTACAGTCATTCTTCAAGTTTTCCGAAATGGAGGACACTCCCAATGTTTTCAAGACTGCATCAGCTCTTTATCATGATTACATCAAAACAGCTAAGACAAACTTGCATCATATAAAGCCGGTGTTCGATCTACACGCTTTGGAGAGCGCAGGCAACACCTCAATCAGGAACCTAGGACATTTTGGACTCCTCGCAGCAGCGTCTATTCCTATATCAGTTCAGAGTCTTGAGTTCATAATCGCTTGCATCAAGCATTACAACCCGGCTACTAGGGAGATCCAATCAGCTGATGGTAGATTAATTTGCAGTTTGAAGCCTGATATGATCGAGAAGTGTTTTTCCATTCCCCCATGGCCTAAAAGTGTTACTATCTCAAAGGGCGAATGTGAAAGGATATGGGACATGCACAAAGACAAGCACAGCAAGAAGATTGCACAGAGGTGGATGAAAGAAAAGCATAAGACTTTGCCTAGGAACGTCGGGCGAGGAGAGTTTAAGGATGAGATTGCTATCATTATCACCTTGCTCAACAGGGTAATTGGCTCAGAAGATGCCACCAAGTTTCAGCCTTGGATGTTTTACGCCATACCCCACATCATGAAGAAAACCAAGTTCTATGATTGGCCTACCTTGGTCAGTGACAGCATACATCAGCAAATAACAGAAAACTTCCAGTTTCATGAATTCCATATGGTGTCTTACCTAGTCTACCTGGTGGCCTATCAAGGTCAATTCAGAGGGTTGAACACTGAGGGATCATTGAGTGTACAACATATATATAACTACTATCCCCAGTTGGAATTCACGAAGTCGTTGCATCACTACAAGAGAGTGAACGAGGCTTTTCTGATGTACACAGTGTGGGACCTGGACAATGAATTGCATGTCCGTATCTCTTCAGTTGCCAGGGCAGCAATGGCGGAGTGGGCAGATTGGTTTATACAATTTCCTACTTTCACCTATCTTAGGGTCTATGGCTATTCAGGTGCCCTACTCATTCTACCTAGGTACCCGTCAGAGGAGGTCGTCTTCATGGAGTTCTTAAGGCAGGCCCACGATGTCCACACAGTCTTGAGGAATAGAAAGAAACCCTCCATTCATTTTCCATTAGGGCTGGGAATTTATACATGTAGGACTGCTGCAGATGCCAAGACAATGGGAGATGAGTTAGATAAACTCGGCCTCAAGCCTTACAGCAAGAGACGATCATTTGATCCTCATGGTGTCTACGCTGGCCGACTTGAGAAGAACTATGCTCATATATCCGCCCTTGAAAAATTTTGGGCTAATTGTATAGATGAGTTTGAGGTGCGAAGGCGTAGTTACAGCAGGCTCACTCTCCACCTAATGAAAGACTGCTTAAATGAAGATATAGAAGGGTTATCAGATGATGACGAGGATGTGCTTCTCCCGATGTATACTCAGAAGCGAATTGAAGATCAGCCCCTTCCTCAAGTCAATTGGGCTAATAAAGAGTCCCTCTCAGTTGAAGAAAGGACAAGACAAGTCCTTGAGCATAGCAAGGTTTTCCTAATCCTTAAAAGGAAAAACTCCATTCCAGTAGCAGAGCCGCCAAGGACAATTCCCTCTTCTTCCAGAGCACAGTCAAAAGGGAAGGGGCAAAAGTCAGTCTCAAGAAGGCGTCAAAGGTAGTATATCAAGTAAAAATGTAAGAAGAAGGTTAGACTTCTCAAGCATAGTCATACAGGAGCAGCCTACAGTTGATTCAAAAACTCCTCCTGACGAGCCCGTATCTCAGAAAGAAGCAGAGGAGCCGCCTTTAACACATGTTTCTGTACCTTCGACAGGTTCTTCACCGATCCACATCGACCTTGATATTGAAGATGACAAGGAAATTGCAGTTGTACCTCCTAAGGAAGTTAGTAAAGATACTACCGCGTCTTGGCTTGAGAACTCCTTGGAAAGGGTAAGAAGAAGGCCTTCATATCAGGTGAGTGTTGATGATCTCGATAACATCTATCAGGAACCTCCTAAGAAGAAAGCAAAGAAGCAAGCTTACTTTGATAGGAATCCTGATAATGAGATGTCTGTGTCCCCTTCTCAAACCTGACATTTCCAGTGACCGTTGGCCTTTCTTTGGGAACCCGAAGGCTAGTCGGAAGTTAAATTAGGGTTTCCTATTTTGAGGAGGTCATTGCTCAGAGATGATGGATTCAATGGCGGAATCTTTCTGGGTTTTCAGAGAGCTTCGCAGGGGTATGCTCATCTCGGCATTCAGAGCATTTTCTGGAATTTACTATTTTTAGTAAATTCTATTTTTGGCAGTAAACAGGATGGTATCAGGCAGTTGACTTTCCCCTTCAGTTGACTCAAGTGGCGTATTCAGTTTTGGGCTTCAGAATGCAGTTCTGGGAAGTCGAGCTCATTTCACTTAAAAATAACATTATAATTAAAATGTTATTTATCACCTTGGCCTAGTCGAATGACTTAATGTTATTTTAAAAGGTGGACTCAAAGGGTGGCGCCTTCATTAAGGTTATATTTAATATTTGATGAGTTCTCCTAAGTCAAAGCAAATTAATTGGGGCGCATTTATCAAGGTGATGTTTTAATTAAAATATGATTATTGAGCTAAAGGTGAAAAGGACGCCATATTGAAGGAAGAATTAGGGTTTGAACTTTGAGTTGGATTTTAGGGTTTCGTGAAGTCAAACGAAACTTATAAAAAGGAAGTCTTGTGCATCATTTCTTCATCTTTGGTCGACTATACTGTTATGCTGCCGGATTGGCTCTGGGACTGCTTCGAGGAATGAAGGCCTCCTAGCTTGGGCATCACTTCGTGTTTGCAAGACAACATCTAGTGGTGAATCATTGTACTGTGAGTGCATTTAGTTTGAGCATTGTGTTTAGCTTCTTGCATTGTTAAATCTGTTTTGGGCATTTTAGTGTTTCAGCATTTAAGCATCATTTAATACAGCAGATTGCATGTTTTACTCATATCTTGAAAAATACAAAAATAGTTCTTCTGGGTATCGTCTCATTCTCTGTGTTTGTCAAGGGCGAACATATTCTCCAGTTTATAGATTTTTTAGTGCTTGCATTATTTTTAAAAGTGAAATCGCCTTTCCTCAGCTAGGCCGTACATATCAGCTGTCTTGGGGTTTGTGCATTTATTGATAGCTGCATTTAAAGTCTGGTTTTGTGTCCTTACCTAGGCGTTATCTCTCTTAGAGCATCTTGCACTTTATTTCAAGTCATTTGGAGATCATACGTGAAGGATATGAGCAGTTTAGTAATTCTATAGACTGCTGTTTATTTATTTAATGAGCAGAATTGTAATCAGAAATCAGAAAATCTGTATCTTGTCCTTGAAAGCATTTGGGTTTGGTACTGCTATTCAAGATTGAAGTGGTTCTCTATATTGTAATGCTAATCTCTCAGCTTCTTAAGACTTTGGCAAGCGAATCCTTCTTATTTGTAAAGCTGACAGTAGTACTGGCAGTCATTCTTATTTGTTGCTCAATTCTGATTTGTAACGCTTGCTTCAATTAAAGGTCATTATAATAGTTATAACTCCGCCCTATGGTAGCTACTTCCCATTCTGGGTGAGCAAGCACATTCTGGGTGTTGAGTAGTTTCAGTTTTCAGCATTCCATTTCAAGCTTTGCTTTTTGTACTCACTCCGTCATATGGTCGCCCCTCACTCCGCATTGGATTGGGTAGCACATACTTGACGTTGAGTTCCTTTCTGTATCTAGAGTAGAAGATCCTCTGACCAATGCTTGCCATCATGGTAGCCAATGCAGTTAGAGTTACTCTTACGCACGTTTTGGTTTATCCATCTAGCAATAGCGAGTGCACAGCGTAATATTTGTAATCTTGTTAATTGAAAAAGCGAAAAAATTTGGCTTGGAATATTTCATAATCATAGGCGCATTGCCCACAGAAGACAAGAACAGGGATGAGGTGAATATGGATGACTTCGTCATGGTCAAGGCTAATCTTGGTAGAAATACCAGACATGCGGATGTGAGTCTATTCAGAGTTGTGTCTGAAAACCTTCAGGAAAGAGTGTGCAAGGATGGAGAAGACAAGGCAGCCCTCAAGGCTGAAAATCAGCAGCTCAGGCTTTATATTTCTAACCTTGTCCATGGTTCTTCACAGGCAACCCAGTTGCTGCCCTAGATTTTAGAGACACCAGTTGATCATCAACAGTTAAGACAGCTGGTCATTTGTGGGAAAGAAACTCAAGAGTGGATCGAGGGTTTCATTGTCAGAGGAAGGGAGATCTTGGCACGGATGTTCCAGTTGAGAGAAAGCGCTCATGAGCTACGTCAAGGTATTCAAGGGTTTGAACAAACACTGGCTGAAGTAAGACCTAGGCATGAAATCATCGTTGCTGATTTAGACACGGCTTATGGTTCAGCAGTTTCAAAAGAACACAAGAGACAAATCCTTGCTTGGAGAAAGCGTCATGTTTTCAAAGTTCAAACTTATGAGAGGATATCTGAAGAATTTATCACCTATAGACAAAGGATTATTGAAGCTCTTATTTTCATCAGTGAGTTCATCACAGAGATTCCTTCTCAGTACAGTCTTGAAGATGGTTCCTACGTCGAGCTTGATGAAGTGCAGGATCAATTTCAGAGTGTTGTTCGCAGTTGCAATCTAGTTGGCGGAAGGATGAATCATATCTCGATGATGTCAGCAAAGTTCGAGAAAGCGGCCAATGGGGTCGAAGATTTCCTTAGGTCTGTTGCAGATGCTAAAGATATTCTAGAAAAGCGGTGTTTTGCTATTGATGGCATAGATGCACTGAACCAGGACACAGTTTCTAATTTTCTAGCGGATGTGATCGAGCTTTAAAACAACTTTCTTCTAGAAGCTTTCTTTCCCGCTTTCTTTCTATTCTTGGAATAATTATTATCCATTCTTTGAGAAGAGAAAGAAGATAAATGTAATAGTTGGCGTTTCTCGCTTATTCTGCTTTCTTAGGTGTTAGATGTTATCTTCTTTCTAGATTTAGTAATAAAGTTTGCTTGCTGAGCAAGCCCTAGATTGTGAAAGCAAGGAGAGATTTTAGGGTTCCCTACTCCTCTACTTGTCTATAAATAAGAGCCTTTGCTCATTAGTTTTTTTTAACCATGCTAGTGATAACAAAACGCTGAGCCTATTGTGCCTTCTATTTGTTACTCAAGTGTTGTTCAATTGTTTTATGATAGCCAATTGTTGAGTCTCTTTTAGCCAACAAGAAGTTATTGTAATTGCTGTTCGTATTGTGTAAGAACAAGATTGCAAGCCTCTTTAGCTGCAATTTCTTGTTCCAGGCATGTTAGAAGTAGATTTTGTTCAAGAAGTTTGAGTAATAAAATCACAAGCCTCCTTTGCCTTGGTCTAAAATCTCAAATTTTCATTATTTGTGTTCTACTTTTATGATCTTGATTTCAGCTTACATTGAAGTGTGTAGATGTTTGTTGAGAAAGAGTTTATTGAAGTATTTTGTCAGAAAATCAACCTTGTTCATTTCTAGTTTCTCTTGCTTTGCGTATTACTCTTGCTCTACGTATTACTTGAGAAGTTAGAAACGTCTTTAGTTTAAGTTAGTCATAGTTGAAGTTCTTAAATCAGAAAATCTCAACTGTGGCGTTTGTGTTTAATAAACCTTGTGCTCTAAGCTGATCAAAAAGATAGGCAACTTAGTTTTAGTTTACTTTCTTTGAAACACCATCAGCAAGAGGGAGCTTCCCCTCCTAATTTGAAGAGCAATTTTACTGTGCATAGCTGTCCGTTTCAAATACGCATTCCAGAGGTGCGAATTTAAACGCCAACACACTTTAACAATCTTCTCTTCTGAAACCAATAAATTATCCTTCAAATTTTGCAGCTCTTTAGGCCCTTGATCCCAATCAGCAAAGAGGCTTTGCTTATCAAACATCAATTTTTCTAGTTTGTTTTCATTTACATGATTTTCAAAATCAGCTTCCTCTATTATTTTCACTACATAATTCTTGAATAGAAGGCTTGTCAACAATATCTTCAAGCAATAAATTATCAAAAGATTCCCTTGCTTGCTCCCCTAAACATTCTGATGTCAAAACGCTTGGATCCCATGGTCTCATGAATATCTGATTTTGTTCTGAACAACTATGCCCAACAAACTCTTCATGGATGGTTGGTCTCTTGAAAACATCACCTTTAGAAACATCTACATCAAACAAACTAGAGTTATAACAATAATGGGCTCTATCATTAGGAACACCTAACTCAACAAAATCTACCCCAAAGTCATTCTGAAGTAATTTTGGCGTGGGAGAGTCCCACTCATATTCTAAATTATCATCAACAAAATGATGAACATGCTCCAACTTAGTTGCTGTTTTGAGATTTTCAGCAACCTCAAACTCTTCATCAGCTGCATTTCCTTGAAATAAATCATTCTGAAGGTCTACCATACATTCCTCTTGATTAATAAAATCTTTTTTTTCAAATAGCAGCTTTGTAGGTTCATCTCTCTCCATTTCATCATGTTCTTTATCTACAAACTCAAGTGAGCCAATTTGATAGTCTTCTAGCTTGGGAACTTTCTCTTCAGCATCAGAGACATTTCTACTCTCATTTTCAAGTGCATTAATATCTCTATCTTGACCTTTCACGTTCTCATGCTCTTCTTGTGTGTGAATTGGAGAGGCAACCAAACAATCTTCTGATTTTAGATCATTCTTCTCTTCAATAAAGGGAATCTCCATATTATTCTGAACTGACTTCGTCAAAAGGGGCCTTAATTTCTCCTCACATTGAATGAACAAAACTCTAATCAGCATACCAGCAGTAGAGGAGTTCTTTCCTTCTTGTTCATGAATTTTTAACAGGAAACTTAGGACGGATTTTGGAATGTCATCCATCTCATTGATAGTTAAAATTATAATGTTTCTCATTGTTGAAACTACATCCTCCTTTTGTACACTCCAAGTTGAAATGAAGAGGTAATAGATCAAATAATATATTCGATTTTGCATACCCAATTCAACTAGCAACATACTTTTTTTGAGTTTTGAAAAGATCTCCAATATAGCAATTCTTCTGGAGTACTGATTGTTGTCAGTTTCATCAAAGTCTTGAAAACTTTCCATTATCATATTTAATATGATCTTCATGGTTTCATCATCATAGGGCATCTCGGGGATTACAATTCTTATTATCTCCATGAAACAAGAAGAAATCAGCAGCTTGGTTTCTTCATCAGGATTCTTCAACCAATAGGGTTGATTCAAAAAGGTTACTATAGGTGCTAACGCAAGGTTACAAAGCAAAACTAATTCATCCGCTGCGGCAGGCATCCACTCATGAGTGGGAATTCGCCACTTTTCAGTGGGTACAAAATGAGAGATTATTGAGTTCTTTCTCCACACTGGCGATAAACCATCTAGGGGTTACAAATATGAGAAATTAAGCACAAGTAAATGCAGCAAAGGAATGACTGGAACAGTACTACTGTTTACAGTCTTACAATAACAATAATAGCTATAAATTACAAGAGATTTCCAATAGAATCAAAGCATAATTGATAGAAGAGGATTTCCACACTAATTATCTCTCAAATGTTGAAAACATAAACCAAGATCTGAACTTCTAGAGGTCTGATAATAATAACCAACAAACTGTAAACTAATAAAATGCTCACTACTTCAAGATACCTCCAAATGGAATGAAACGAATTAAAATGACTCTTTGGAGGATAGGCACCCAATGTGCAATGACAAAATTGCATCAAAACTCCACCAATAATTTAGCACGAACTCCATTGCTCTCTTGAAATGGTACGACTTGCTGAAAGGGGCGATTTTGCAAGATAAAATAAAATACTCCAAATTAAATTCCAATCTTTTGTGGAAAGGGTCGCCCTTGGTCTAGAATCACAATGCATCAATACCTAGAACAAGATTAAATTTATTTGAAAAGCTGCTAACAAAAAACTACTTCAGCTGTATGAACACCAGTAACATAGAAATTGAAAATATCACCAAAATTCTCCAACTTTGAAGCTCAATCTGCTAGTCTAGATGAGAAGCAGCCATAAAGCCAACTAGGTGTTATCTTTCAAACACGAAATTGGAAAAATGCTAGGAGATAAGCATTCCTCGAAGCCAAATGCATGAAGTCATTTCGACAACATAACATTAGCATAAAAATGATGGATGATAAATGTTGGAGCAAACTATCTCTTTTAGAGAATTGCAAGAGACTTTTCAAATTCCATAACACCTCCAAGAAAGGGACGCCAAAAGCTCCTTTTTTTGAAATATTTTAAAATTCAAAATATTTTATTCTCTTCTAGAATGGTGTCCAACTCCAAGGCATAATAAAACTTCATTAAATATTAAATAACTCCATGTGGCGTCCCCCTTCATGACCACCTTTTAAACACAACTTAAAGTTAATGCACTAGGCAAGGGGTCAATTTAAAAATATAACATTAATTGCCTTGAATTAAATAATTTCTCCAAATATTGCCCTTTTAAAGCCAAAACCAAAATAACTCAACTGCTCCAACAAAAAGAGAACTCACTGAAGTGCTGCCAACTGGACCACTGCCAAATTTAGAACTTACTAAAAATAGTAAATTTAGAGAAATGCCACAAAACCTCCAAGCAAAGGAAACCCTAATTTGCGCTTTTGATCAGCCTACGGATTTTTGGAAATAGGCTATCAGTCACAAAAAAGTGTATGGCTAAAATGGGGACATTACACTTGTGTAAAACATTACAACCCTACTGCATGAGAAATTCAATCAGTGCATGGGTGAATGATATGCAGTCTCAAGCGCAAAGACAACGACAAGTGCTTCGGTATTCCCCCAAATACAAACAATTCGGTCATACCTATCGAGGAATGTGAGAAGGCGTTCAATTCTAAAATGGAAAAATGTCAAAGAAGAATGGCAGAGAGGTGGCTCAAAAAGAAAAGAATGTGGGTTGTGGAGAGTTCAGAGATGAATACGTGCTTATGATCACCCTACTCAACCATGTCATCGGTCAAGCAGATGCCAACAAGTTTCAGCCATGGATGTATTACATCATGGCCCAACTTGTCAATTGTAAGGAACACTATGACTGGGCTTCTTTGATCAGTGACATTCTCCACAAATAGATGACCAGTTGCTTGGTTGCTCACAAATTACACGTGTTCATACCTCATGTATCTGATAGCTTTCCAAGGCCAGTTTAGAGGGTTGAATATTGTGGGCACTCTAGGTGTATAGAAGGTTCATCAGTATTACTCGCAGCTTGAATTCACACAAGCAGAACGACACTTCAAGCGGGTGCATGAATCGTTCTTAATGTACACAGTGAGGAATCTTGATCATGAGTTACATGTGCGTATTTCAACAGAAGCCAATT
Source organism: Sequoia sempervirens (assembly GCA_007258455.2). Lineage (NCBI taxonomy): Eukaryota > Viridiplantae > Streptophyta > Pinopsida > Cupressales > Cupressaceae > Sequoia > Sequoia sempervirens. The sequence goes on from VDFB02300216.1 coordinate 248,750, forward strand.
CAGCGATGGTAGATTGGGTGGATTGCTTCATCTAGTTCCCTACTTTTACCTACATCCGTGTGTATGGATACTCTAGTCATCCAGCCATGTTACCCTATTATCCATCGGATAAGGTGGTCTTCATGGAGTTTCTACGGCAGTTGCACGAAGCCCACTCCTATTTGCACAACAAACGCAAGACGGCTGCCACTTTTCCATTTCATATGGGGATTTACAGGTGCAAGTCAGCAACTGATGCCAAGGCTATGAGCCATGAGATGACAAGACTTAACATTAAGTATCTCATTGAAAGACACTCATATGACCCTTGGGGTCACTTTTCAGCACGCCTTGGCAGCCGTTCTTCACAAAAACCTTCTATGGAAGACTATTGGTTCAGCTATGAGAACGAGTTTGAGGTGCGGAGACACAACTACAGTAGGTTCACTCTTTCACAAATTGTTGATTTCATGTCAAAGGATGTGGAAGGGTTATCAGATGATGATGGGGATATCACACTTCCTCAATTCTTCAAAGATCAAGTTCACACGCAATTGCTTCCAACCATTGATTGGTACACCAAAGAAAGCACATCTATTAAGGAAAGAACAAGCAAAGTTGTTAGAAATAGCATACTTTACTTGGATAGCAAGAGGACAAGGAAGGTAGCCATACCAAACACAAAGCTGCCACCGATTATTACTTCACTACCTTCCACGACAAGATCAAAACCTAGACAAAAGACATGGAGTAATCCTCCTAAAGGAAGCTGAACGTCAGGACATACAAAGGGAAAGACGCCAGTTGCTCACATAAACCAACAAGAACATGTGGAGATGGCCACAAATACAGCTGAGACAATGCCAAAATCAGAAGCAGAGTCTCTTATTCCATCACCACCATAACAGTCTCCGGTTCGCATGGACTTGGAGCCAGACTCGCCACCACGTAGCAATGCTTCAACGGATTCTCACTCATCAAGAGTTCCTAGGACGAGCACCAATCCTTCCAGTGAGATTAGTCGAGATTTGTCTTGGCTTTGAGAATCTCCTAGGTAGGAAGAGGAGGCAGCCATCCTATCAAGTGGAGTTTGCAGAATTTGATCATGTCTACCAAGACATGCCAGATAAAAAGTGCAAGAAGCAAGTTCATGTGGAAAGGAACGCTAACAATGAGATTATCATTGAGACCGCCGCACTTCCAAAGGATAAAAACTTGGATGAAGTAGAAGTTGATGACTTCACTTTGATAAAGGTCAACCTTGGTAAAAGCACATGCCAAGCAGATGTGGATCTCCTCAAAGTTGCAACGGTAAGCATAAAGGAGAGAGTGATAAAGGATGCTGAAGATAAAGCAGCCCTCAAGGCTGAAAATCAACAACTTCGCCAATATATCTTCAATTTTATGCATAGCACTGAAAATGTCACCACCTTGCTCCCGTAGATGTTAGAGTTACCAGTAGAACAAAATCAGCTTAGTCGGTTGGTTGTATATGGGAAGCTACTGAAAGACTGGGAAGAAGAGTTTGTTACAAGGGGCCACTTCATACTTTAAGAGTTGTACCAGTTGAGGTACAATGCCCACGAACTTCGTACAAAGATTGAAGATTCGAAGCAAGACATAGCGGTTGACAAAGCACGGAATGAGATCATGGTCTCTCACTTGAGGATGGCATATGACTCGGTTACTACAAAAGAGGATAAGGAAGCACTTTTTACTTGGAGAGAACAACAAATCTTCAAGGTAAAAACACATGAGACAATTTCTACAGAATTGATCGAGAGCAGAGTAAAGGTGGCAAGTGCACTCAAGTTTGTACGAACTTTCGTGTCACAAGTCCCTTGCCAGTATCAACGTGAGGGTGGTGAATTCATCGAGCTCGCCAACATGCAGTTAGAGTTTCAAAAACTCATCCATAGCATTTTCAACAGTGATTCAATTAGTTGTAAGTTGAGTCAACTTTCAACCATGTCAGCTCAATTTGATGAGGTGGCCAAGAGTGGAAGAGAACTCTGAATAGACAGATCACAGACGGTGAAGAGATGCTGCGAAGACATTGAGTACTTCAAACGAGTATCAGTGGTCCGGATGGTGAGGCAGTTAACAACTTATTGGAGGAGTTAATTGCTCGTGATCACAGTCAATGAACTACTAAGTCAGGACGTCCCACCTTTTCAAGATAGACATTAGACACAATAGTTAACTTGATGCCTCTTTCCAAGTAAACTCGTTGTCCCATTGTGCACATCTATTTTGGAGATACCTATGTACATAAGGAGTTCTAGTTTAGTTTAGAATCAATTAACTGAGGTAGTTTTTCAAGTTAACTGTTAAGTTACCTATATTTAGACATAGGAATAAATCTTGCATGTTCGCAAGACTGAATGTTAACTCAAAGAGATTAGGGTTCCCTACTCCTTTGAGATTCTATAAAAAAGAGCCCCTTGCTCATTGTATTTTAACTTTTGCTTGTGATAACAAATTGATGTGCCACTTTCGCCTGCAATATTGCTATTCAGTATTGGTTCACATTGTATAAGAACAAGATTGTATGTTTGTTTCATCATGCAAATCCTTGTTCAGTTTATTGTTTAATGTAATGTTATAAAGTTGGTTTGATCGTATATTGTGTGTTTGTTTCATCATGCAATTTGCTGTCCTAGCTGTGCTAGTGTAATCTTTGATTGAAGTTGAGATAATAAAGTCAGGAGAGCAATGTACCTTTGATCCAAAATTCTCCAAGTCTTTCATGTTTGTTGTTTCAATAATCTTTCTTTCGATCTACACCTCGAATAGAGTGTTACACCTCCTTGGGAATTTAGAGATGAAGATTATCATTTAATGTTGTTTTTAGTAATTTATATGTCAGCCTACACCTCGGATAGAGTGTTACACTTCCTTAGGAATCCTGAGATTACATAGACTTTATTTAAGCGTAAATCTGAAAGAGCAATGAGCCTTCGAATGCATTCTGAGAGACAGTTTGTCTAAGTGATCCAACCATTCCCAATTGCTCCTAGATCCTCTCGCTCTGAATTACTTGAGGAGATAGGATAGTTATAGCTTTAGCCTAGTTGTAGTTAAGATCTACAAAAACCAGAGAAAACCTTAGCTGCAACATATTTGGTTTTATAACCTTGTGCCTCTACCAACTAAGTAAAAAAAGATAGAAACTTACATTACTTTAGTTTTTACGCATAACAACAAAAGAGGGAGCTTCCCCTCCTAATTTGAAGAGCAATTTATCTATGCATAGCTGTACATTTCCAATACACACTCTAGAGGTGCAAATTGAAACACCAACAAGTATCAAGGAGCCTGAAAGTATTTAAGTTAAAAAACATTAAAGATGTGAATTATTAAAAAGGCCATACGAACACATGAAACAATGATGAGAGAAAAAGCATTTTGGTGAGAACTTATAAATCCGTACATCGTATGACAAAAACTAGCAAGGGTTAAGCAAATTGCTGAGAACACTAGAGGGAAAGACATACGACTAGTGGAGGAGACCTTGTACGAAGTTAACAACAAAAAGACCGTATGACATACGGTAAAAGATCTGTGCAGGATAGGGATTGTTAGAAAGTCTGTACTAATTGCCAAGGCCAAGAATCTGTATGGGGTAGAGACTATAAAAAGGGTCGTACGAATTGCCAATCTCAAGAGTTTGTACGATGAAGAACTAATTGTCGTACAGAAGGAATTGAGAGAAGTAAAGGCCGTACAAGGTATTGGGGCCACTGTGCAAAGTAGTTAAAGATATCTTAAGACATCTTGAAGACAAAAAAATCGTATGACATCTTGTAGAAAGAGGAACTGTAAAGCCAATTGCATTGCCAGTTGCATCATAGTTGCACTACCAGTTGCACCACCATCGCCAATCTCACTACAAGTTGCATCACCAATTGCGTTGCTAGTTACACCACCACCGCCAATTGCACTGCCAGTTGCATCGCCAGTTGCACTGCCAGTTACATCGCCAATTGCACTGCCAGTTGCATCAACA